>JAJHUR010095385.1:0-40121 GCA_027495735.1 Lutjanus campechanus | reverse complement strand
GTATTTGGGTGAAACTGGTGCCCAAAAATCTCTACACTGAAGACTGACAAAGCTGAACATCTCAAGTGTTAAGGCCAAAATATTTGGTATAAGAGGTTATGTAGATAAAAGCATCAAACCTTAATGGAGATGCAAACACCAATTAGATTAGATTAACCTTGAAAAATCAAGACAACGTTCAATCGCACTAAATAATACAGAAGAGTATTGGGACCAGGCATAAGGGGAAAAAATCAGAGGAGGAAGATTTTTTTTTTTAGCAATTCAAGAATAAAGATGAAATGTTGAGAATAAAGTCAGACTTTTAGTATTAGTGCCAGGCATAAGAAGAAATAAATCATAGCAAGATTTTTTTTTAGAATAAAGTTGAAACGTTGAGGAAAAAAAGTCAAAAAAAGTTGAGAATCAAGTTAAAAAGTTAAGACTAAGTTGAACTTCAATGTCAAGAATACAAACAGTTTTTTTTCAACCTTTTGACTTTATTCTCATGATTTAAACTTTATCCTCGAAATGTAATATTAATAAAAATCTTCCTCTTCTCATTTTTCCCCTTATGTGTGGCCCTAACAGTATTCTATAAAATAAAAAGTCTAAAACTTCTTAGCATTGTAACTATTTGTAGTTAGATACATCAAGTAACACTATCATTCAGTCCTTAAAGGCAAACTATGCAGAGTGTGTGGAGGCACCTACATCCACTCAGACTTTACCACCTCATTAGTTTGCTGTGCTAATGATGCTTCACCAAAAAATCAGCATATCGCAAATGATCAGAATCAGAATCAGAAATACTTTCTGAAATTACATCTCTTTTTAAGGCACTGCCCAGCAAAACACAAAATTTCCCTTTTGTAATAATAAGTACCTTAAACAATACGCTGTATAGCTTTTATAGCTTTTATAGCTTTTATAGCTTTTTCAGAAATAAATGTCAACATCTGACTATTTGTAAAACAAACAAGAGAAACTCCCCACTAGTTAAAAAAATTTGAGATGCACCGATTGCAATTTTCTTGGCCGATTCTGTTTTCCTATTTTTTTGGGGGACTGACCTGCTGGTTCCCATTGTGGTAGTATAGTATAATAATATAGTATAGTTGACAGAATACACAAACATTTTTGTAATTTTCCTTCAATGTAAAATTAATTTGGATGTTCATAAAAAAAACCCACTGACTATTACATAACTTCTACATTTTCTCCAAAAGTGCTCCTGCGTACAGCCAGGACATATTGTATTATTACATTAACATCATGTACCAGAGGGGAGAATGATCTTGTGCGATCTTGCAGGAAACTTTATTTCATGTGATCTCATGTGGAAGCAGCTATAAACAAACCAGAGATTGATGCGATGCAACAGTTTGCAGTAGTAAAACTTTGTAGTGAGAAAAACAGAGGCAGAAGTTAAATGAGTCTGAATGAGAAAATGTTTGACAAGATGCATCAAGATGCATTTATTCTTCAGCCAGAACAGGAGGTGAGATTTTAACTGCTAGTCTGTGAACGGTAGAATGCTGCTGGCTAACATTAACCTGAAGAGCTAGAAAATTTCCCTCTGTTCAGCGACACCGTCAGGTGCTCTGTCTTTTTTTAGACTGTCTGTCTTCTTTTTATCCTGTTCTTGGAATCTATTGCTAACGCAAAGCATGTGTCTGAGTGTGTGGCAGTGACCAGTGCTGGTGTGGCTGTGGCATTATTGTCTATTCCCCTGTGCACAGGACATGACCATCGTGTGGAGCATGTATGTGAATATGACTGGTGCAGAATTGGGTATGTGATGCTTATCGACTAGTCATCAGTCTCTGGCTGGTTGATCAACGCATCCCTCAAAGAAATTATATGAGAAAAAAAGATTTCCTCATGTCGGGACAGTATAATTATTTGTTGCAATAAAATAAGCCGAACAGTGCTGCATCTGTCCCAATATTCAGTTTACAATTTATTTATCCTTTCAAATTTCCCACAAGTATGTCACTGAGTGAGTGAGAGGGAAAATTAAAAAAACTGTGTTGGAATGATAACCAATCATCCTTAAAATACAATCAAATAAAGATCATAGTCTTACTTGTAATCAAAATTTAACAGAAATGACACCGGTGGAAGTTTTTTAAAGAATTTTAAAGAATTTGTTGTTTTTTGAAACTTCTGCTCCATTTCAGTCCAGGTTCGTTAGCATAATATTTCAAAAAAGAATTTACAAATTTACAAAGTTACTTTTTTGACACTAGACTAGCTTGCTTGCAAAGGAGTGCTCATCCCCGTGTATGTGCAGGAATGTGTAATTTGTGTGACCATTACTGCAGATGAATGAGCCTGACCTTCTGCTGGAGGATGTGGTTAAGATGGTCCAGCCACTCCTGGTCTCTTGGACTCTCTGAACAGGCCTCTGTCCCCTGCAAACACAACAGCAAATATATATAAAAAGATGGCAAACATGGTGACAGAATTCATGTGGATGTTCAGAGAGAATACCTTCAATAAATCCTTGGATTATTCATTGTTTGTAAATGGATAAAATGTACAAAATTTCAAGTGAATCAAAGTGGAGATGCACTTGATGTTTCTAGAGTAACCCTGCCACTGTATCTCAACACTTGCCTCTGTGAGTCTCCTGCTTGAGGGCAGAATTGTAGCATCACACCAGCCAGGACCTTGAGCAAGCTCTCTGGAGAGTCAGTGGCGAGTTCTGCCAGTATACGTTTGCATGCTACTCATGTATAAAGACCTAACAGAGTGGTAGCCTTGTTACTGCTAATGAACAGGGAGAAGAGCGACTGCATGGCCGTGTACACCTCAGCACTAATGTGTTACCTCTTCCCCTCAAACCCCAGGTGTTGCTGCTCCAAATGATGTGACGAGCCTTGTACTGGCTCACAGGGATGTGGAGAGGGCAGGAGGAGGGAAAAGTGTGTGTGTGGCTGAATCTTAAAGTCCCTGTGCCTGCAGACTGGTGGACTTAACGTGCATAGTCCTGTGAAGTCCGGAGGAGGCTGTGAAGGGCTGTTCATGCCACAAGTCCATGAGGGGGCTGAGGTAGACTTTACGTGAACTTTGAAAGAGTCTGCTTCAGGTGCTGACTTCACCTGAGTGCATTCTGAAGATCACCCAGTACTCACTGCAATATAAATGCAGAGAGACAAAAGCTGGCTTTCACCCAATTAATATAAGATTTTAATTTGAATCAAAGATCATCTTAACACCTGCTTTTGTGGAGCTTCAGCTGAGAAAATCACCCCCAGTTCACCCAAAATCAAAAATACATGTTCTTCCTGTTTCCTGCAGTGCAAGTTATTTGTTATTGTGTGAGTTGAGAGAGATTTGAAGTTTTGGAGATGTTGGTCGTAGAGATGTCTGCCCTCTCTTGAATATCATGGAACTAGATGGTACTCTGCTTGTGGTGTGGTTTTTAAAAACAAAAACTCAGAATCAGTGTCTCTTTAGGACCCGGTTACTCAAGATAATCCACAGACCTTGCTGTGAGCAGTTTCATGTAAGAACTATTTTCTGTCTGATTTTGGAATGAACCACCCCCTTTAAAACCTGGGCTTGGTGACAGTGAGCACCTCAGAATTCTTGCAAGTATGTGTGTGTCACAGTATATAAGACAAAAGTCTGGAAAGGCCCAATCCCCAGGTTGGGCGAGTCAACATCTGGATTAATTCTACATTCATGTGGTAATGGATAATCATAAAAATTCCCGTTCCCGACTGGGAAAATTCATGTGAATGACCCCTCAAGTTGAAACAACTCAGACAGCCAGAGAATATTTTCTTAAATGAGTTGCAGAGTTGTTGTCTGTTGACAATATACTCAGGAACTTGGTGGATGAAAGTAAATATTAAGTTGTTGAATTTTTTTTAAAATTCCCAAATCAATTTTTGTTCACATGTAATCTGTAGCATGGTATTATTTTGAAACTGTTAGCTGTCCACATAAAGTGACCTAGATTACTTAGAAAAATAATTTATTAGGATTAACCCTGATAACAAGTCAGGTACAAATGGATTCAGTATGTAACGTACCTATCCTCCCCTTGGTTGCACTATTGTTTTTTCCACATACAACTTTAAAGCTAATGAACACACCAAAGTCTGAAAAACAACTTCCCAACCTGGGATATGGGACCAACTGAGGAGCACATGGATGCAGTATAAGCATGTGTTGATCTTTGACGTTCCACTGCTTCCTGGTATCCTCTATGTGTGATCCTTGGTGAAAGCAGTACTCTAGGCTAATTTCAGTGCATGCTTAAAGTGTGATGGTGCTCAGAATAACTGAGAGGAAGGTAGAGACTGAAGAGGTGTGTGTGTGTGTGTGTGTGTGTGTGTGTGTGTGTGGTTATATTAGCAGAGAAAGAAGGAGGGTGAGAGAGGGGGGCCTTCTTGCCACTACTGCCTTCAGTCCTCCCACAGGGTTGAACTGAGTGTGTAAAAGAGTGTTTGTGCGTGAGAGTGAGTGTGTGCTTGTCCACCCTTGGTAGATATATAACAAAGCACTGACCCTCCATCAAACATTAGGTGCAAAACAAACTGGCCTGGCAATTATAGCCTTATTACATCTGGATCATTAACTCCACAACAAGTTGCCCAGGGAGCCTGGAGCTGCTCGGCCCTCTCTGGTCCTCTGCTGCACGCTATGGAATGAATAGAGGCGAATAATAGCAGGCAGCATGATACATTTGTGTAAGCATGTGTGCAGTAGTTATGTTTGAGCGCACTTACACACCTTCTTTGCATGTTTGCACATATATTACATTGATTTTGTGTGTTTGTGTGTAAGGAAGTAGCTGTAGGTTTCTGCATGAAAGCTTTGAAAATGAATTCATTAATAAAAAACACAAAAAAAGAACAAAATTCCACATTCCCACGAAACAGCTGAAAACATGGGTGCTCTCACTTTCCGTGCTCTGCTGTCTGTAACTACAGAACCAGCTGCACAAACAGCCCTGTCACAACTGCATGTCTGTTCAGTAAAACACCTCAAGCAAAGCTCTGATTTTTTTTTCTTTGCTGGGACAAATCAACAAACCGATACTAATGCTCTGTAGGAAAGAAAATATGTAGCCTTTGGAAAACGATGGTGGTCATTACATGAAGGTCAACTGTTCCCAAAATTCTCCTAAAATATAACCACAACCAGGAATAATTCATTAAAAAATGTTGATGTGTCTGAAATTCAAAAATGCATTGATTTCAAAACCAAGTAGCGGTGCCTGACAATGTTAAAAACTTCTGCAAATATTGTTGACAAGAGAAATCTGCCAAACTAAAGAAAAGTAGCTATGTTGGCAATGGAGTATTCTCATTTAAAAGTAAAACTGAAAAGTAAAAGCAATCCCATTGAGCCCTGTGCTCTCATTCAGCACACTGGTATCGCACAACCAAGTGAATAAATGAATACACTTGCTATGTGTTGGACTTGTTGAAGACTGCTGGGACATCCTGATAACCTCATGTCATGTCCTCAAGTCCAAAGAAAAACATACAATCTACAAAGGTCTTGAAAAAGCTCTTTTCATCTTTTGGAGTGAGGGGGAAAGGAAATCACAACTCTGAAACAAGTATCATCAAACTTCAGTTCTGTAAGAAAAATGTAATAATTATTAACATTGTGGCAACAACGTGGCACAAACAGCCTCAGTTCAGACTGGGATAGTCGTGTACCATAGGTCCACTTTTTAAATACTCATGATTGGTTAAAGAGATGAATTACTACCGATGAAAACTTAGCATTTCCTGATTCAGCTGCTGGGGAACTTTATTGTGAAGAATTCATATCTACACGTATCTACACACAGCTCTGAGTGGGTACCCCAGATGCAAAACTCTGCTCTGCTGGGCTGATGAACCGAGTCAAACACTTCTCCAAGTTGGTGCTCACAGTGAAAAAATGTAAGACAAACAGACACAAACAGATAATTAAAACCAAAGAGACGATGGTAGACTGTGCAACAATGGCAGTCATAGGAAATTTCAAGATATTAGTACCATAGAAACAAAACCTGAATGCTTTTGTTTGCTAGCAGCTTTCTGCCAGAAAAAAAAACTAGCTAGCTAGCTATGTTGACACAGGCTTAAAACAGTAAAAAGATTATAAATATAGCATATGCTAAAAAGATATTGTTCTTTTTAGGTGGCTAAAATATGTTTTGCTGCTGTCCCTGTCCACAGAAGTACATTGCTTTGCTTCTTACATTGGTACCCCTGCTGCTTCTCCAAACAGCAGGCATGTAGAACACCATCTATTGTTGTTGATACACTGATTATGGATAAGTACCTCATAAAACCGCCTTCAAAAACTCCAACTATCCCTTTAAGCCATTTCTGCACAGCTAGTTTAGTTTAGGCTGGTTTAGGTAGGAAGTACTTGATTTTGAGGCACAAAATCCACAGAGTGCACATGTTTCTCCACGATACCCATCTAAATACACAGGCGGACGCACGTACAGAAACAGACCATTTCTCTTGAGATCAATTTTCAACATTCAAAATTACACTCGCAACACATAATCACACTTAAACTGTTAACCTCACTCTGCGACACAACATTTACAATTCTCTGGTGTGTGCGTGTACTCTCAACAGCGCTGTGATGTATGAATGTTCAATTAACAAAACAGGAAAAACACACCCACTGTGTTAGGGCGCCAAGCAGCCTGTCATTAACCGCCATTAATACGACAGAGAAAACAAGTGATGAGGAGCAGAGAGTGATTCTACCCACAGAGGTTTCAGCTCTGATGAGGGGGACTTTTCGTCAAGTGAGAAACTGTTCCCTGTCATCTCCTGGGTGGAGCTGGGCTGCAAAGGGCTAAAATTGGTTTCAAGTGTGAGTAAGTGCCTGCTGCGCCCTCTCTCATCTTGTGATAGATGGGAGGAAGTCCCCAGGGATGGGAGGTTGATTGTAACATGGGGTTGCTAATTGATGACATGGCTGGGTATGATCTATGGTGGAGAGAGGGCCCACCAAGTTGGAAAAAAGTGTGGAACTCAAGACTTTGAGTCAATACTAAGGATTTTCAGTTCAATGAATGCGCTCAGTAGAAAGAAAAGAGTTGTACTTACTCAACTTGTGCCATATTAAATCTTATATCAAGTCGACAGGTGCTGCGGGTGTTGGCAGGTTTTTGATCTTGTCTAGAGCAGGAACAACGGCTTTAAACATGAAGCCACATCCTTCTCTATTGCACTGTAACTTCCCAACTAATTAGTGACATGCCTTGCTTGTGGTACACTTTTACTTGGTCTTCAACCTTGCTGCTTACTTGCCAAAATCTATTTAACCATCAATAGGAGAAGGTCAGAAAGAGGCAAAGCTTTCCAGCAAGGCTAAATGATGTTAGATATAGGTGGAATGAACTACGGAGAGAAGTTTCTCCATATTTCCTCCCCCTACACCAACGGCAATCTACAGTATCTGCTCCCAGAGGATAGGCCAAAGTTATTGTAGCTTCTTGCACCTCATTTAGTCTCAATTGACAAAGAAGATGCTCAAAGCTATGAGCTGATATTGATGATATAATGTCTTTCCCAGTCCTCTGTTGCAATCACTAAGCAAAAACCCCCTGAAAACTTTTAGGGTGTTTGGAAATTTTGCAGTACAGAAAATCTATTGTAGGTATGCTGAGGGTTCTGGGCTTAATCTTTACTTGATATAGATCCTCAAGTTAGCGTTTGTATGAAATGCTGACCCAATGTCCCTTGGCCTTACCTGGTCAGTGTCCATTATGTCCGCGAGATCATTCTCTGACATATTGAGGATGGAGGCAGCGATGGACTTGGCTTTGATCATAGACTTGGCTGAGAGGCCGCCCTTTGCTGCCACAGTGCTGGCCTGCCTCAACCTCCTCCTCTTCATCAACTGCTGCTTGACCTCTTGAACGTCTAAAAGTATTTCACTGGCCAGGGCCTGAAGGGGGAGGAGAAGAAGGAATAAAAAAAAGAAGAGAATGATGAAATGGATATAGAAAAACAAGAGGGATAGCTCTGCCTGGCAGATGAATAAATGAAATTGATCAAGCATGCGCCAGAGAGGCCTAGTACATTATGGAGGAATATTGAGTTTGACACACTCAGATTCTCTTCGGTTTCGCCTCAAGCTCCCTTGTAGGAATGTGGACCTGAGGGTTTGTTGCCCTGTCGATTGAAAGCTGAGGGAACACAGCTTTGATACCAAACGCACCCCAAGTTTTGCTAAAATCTCCACAGACAGAGAATCATGCATCAGAGAGAGAAAGACAGAGAGCTACTGAAAATACAGCCATTCATTTATTTATTTGCTTTCTGAATGTCTCACAGTACAACAGGGCAGCATAACACTGTTAATAATTAAGCTACGAGGGGCTGTTTTAAATGGTGCCCGAGTGAATGGCAAGCGAGACGAGGAAGGCCTGGGATGGCACAGTTGTCGGGCACTAAATGGGAGTTTGCTCTAAATACAGAGAGACAATTAAATGTTAAAACTGCCACTGTACACGGGAAAGTCAATAAAGTAAACTCCCCTTTGCTTCATTTTGAGCTTATTGATCGAGGCAATAATCTTCTGTATCATTCCCTTGTAAGCCTGCTGAAAAGCTGACCTTGGAATAGATGGTCAGATGAGGGAAAGCTGGAGACAGGAGAACTCACAGTACACAAAAACAAAAAAATAAAAAAACAAAGTACAACTTGCTCTTGGACAGTACACAATACAACCAAGGAGGCGAGAAGTACAGTGTGTACACACACATGCGTACGAAAACACTCAAGTGCATTACAGTAACAAGGGTAATCACACATGAACAGTGTTGAAAAGCGGCAACATATCCACTCCTCTCTCTTAATTTCACACAGGTGGCTCTGGTGCAGTTTACAAAGCCAGTGCTGGATCTCACAGGAGGGTGCTGAGCGAGTGGTTTGAGGCTTGCAGCTGGAGTACATATGTTGTTATTTGTCTATTAGCAGCATTAAATAACAAAATAAATAAATAAAACATAAGCAGAGCTCAGGCATTCAGAAAGTCATGTGAGAAAACCAACAGGATCACATTATACAAAGCCTGTGCAGATTAAAAGAATAACATAAAGAGAATTGGAAAAATATGGTTTATAAAGAATGACCCCTAGAGCGAAAACAAGAAATTGTGAATTGCCTATGAAGATTCTTAGTCATCCATGTTCCTTTACATTTTTAATTTAAAATCCAGTTTCACAGGTGGCCTACCACATCCATGTAGCAGGGTTCCTGCAAAACTTTCATGGACAATATTTCAAAACTTTTCCATGACTTTTCAAGGACCCACAAAAACATTCTATGACCATTCACAACCAATGAGTACACTAACAGAACTGTACTCTGCGTTTCCTGCAAGGTACAAAGGTTCATCTGTTTTACCCTGCCAGTGTCCGGCACTAATCAGACAAATCAGATCCAAACTCTGTTCCAACATTATTTCAGCTACCTGACGTACATGGAGGGAGAGATGGAACACATGGAGAAAATGAAGAAACATATGTGATAGTTAGGGCTGTGGCTTGAGTCAGAAATTTGTCAGTCAAATCGGATTTGGCTGTTCAATATGAATATCTGACTATTCATTCCTTTTTCTCATTTAGACTATCAAGCAACTCTTTTTTTTTTTGACTTTTTCAGATTTTTTCACAGGGATTGACAGGACATTCAGGATAAGCTAATGTGCGCTAACTACGCTAACGAAAAATTGAAAATGTAAATGCAAAACTGTTTTTTGCTGACACTAGACATCAAACAAAAGCCTGAGACTATATCGTATTAAGTTACTCTGAGCTGCAAAGTCACGTTCAAGCAGTAGGCACAAAACAATGTTATCTTAGAGCCTGACCGGGAAAGGCCTCTTCTCCTCCATCTCCGAACTACTGTGTATCCAGCATCTGCAGCTGTCCGTAAACGTGTCCACTTGGGAATATAATCCAGACTTCACTTACTGGTTGATTCCACTAGGCATGGCATGCGTGCGCCACGGTTTTGATCCATCCTCCACATGTCTGCAGCACCCAACAGCAGCGTTTCAGAAGTGTTTCCACAGTGGGGTGTTTCGCCCACCAGATTATGTTTATTTGCTCAGGTTTTTTGATTTGGTCCTCTTTCCTTGCTCTTTGTGCTTCTACCATGGATATGTACGCTACGTGCGACCGGATTCTTTCTACCTTTTCTGTCTGACTTCCTGCCCGCTCTGTGCCCTGTCCTCATGCTGAGGTGCTGCTGATGGAATCATTATCATGTTGTATAGAATGGCAGCAATCAGCTCTGGCTACCGCGGCACAGCCATAAAGTGACACAGCCGCAACTAGTGGTATTTAGCCATTAGACTCAATATGGGTTCAGGTCCGTAGTTGCCGATGCCCGTTGAAGACATCTTCCTTGAGTGGACGAGCAAACTTGATGTAGTGATTTTACTCTGGAGAGCAGCATGAAAACAAGGAGTGCTCATTCAGCTACTTCTGGGGACCAAAATGAAATGTGCACACTGAGTGACACATCTTTGACCTTCGACAAAACATCACTCGACACATATTAGAGCTGCAGTATGTTAGGTCAACACCATCATAAAATAAAGTTACGTTATATTATGTTGAAAGTTATCCACTGGAGATTAATGTAACAATTAAGTTAATTATACACAACAAAATTCTTTTCATAAAGGTTGCAAAGATTTGACTAATTCCTTGATTTTTCCAGGCCTGGAAAATTAGATTTTAAAATTTCATGACTTTTCCAGTTTTTCCGTTACTGTGGGAACCCTGACGCAAGTATAAAACAAGCAGATTAACTGATTAAAGAGGATGAGACAAAATCATAACCATCGTCGACTTTAGCTCTTTTTGGTGATCTGAGAAGTGTATTCACCCTAAAGGAATACACAGCTCATTAATGAACAGCCTTTTCTTTTATTTACAGCCTAATAGATATTCACTGTCACTAGTCAAGGGTTACATTCAATTGACCTAAACCCTGCATGTGGAATAATCCAGCAAGAAATTAAGGGGTGAATTTATCACTCATTCTCAGCCCTGGGAGAGACAAAGGGTGGGAGGGGGATATGCAAGCATTCACACACACACACACACACACACACACACACACACACACACACACACAAACACACACACACACGCTATTCAAATACATAAGTGTGTCTGTGTGAGTTTGTTAGGAGCTCTTAGTCTGGCTAGTACCACAATCACTATTGCCAGAGGGGCAATTTAGGCAGGACGAGGATTAGGGCATGGAGATGGGGATCAAATGAGCAGCAAAAAGATATCCTCTTTAATAACTAGCTACCTCTGAACCTTTTCACACACATGAGGACACAAAGGGCCATTCAAAAACATAAAGAGCAGTGCGGGAGAGAAAAAAGGCTTCAATTTTATCAGATTATGCAGTCATCGATGTAGAACAACTGCTGTTTACTGTTGTTCAAATACCCAACAAACTTCTGTTTGGTGTTTAATTATGTAACTGCTTTTCACAGAACAGGTAAATGAAAGGTATATACTGTGATGTAATCATAGGCACTGTGGTAGATGTTTACCTACTAGATGCACTAGTACATCTTTGGGTCCTTGGAGTACTGCAGAGGGTCTCTGGCATTTTTTAAATATTTAAAAAAAAAAAATGTTATTATAAGTTCAATAGAAATGTAAATGCAAGTTTGATTAAATCACATTTTATATTCGATATTCCTATTTTCAATGCAATCTTTAACTGCCGAAAACAGTCAACTGCCATAAAACCTCACAGAGGAAGAAATAAACATACATAGAATCTCATGTTCACTGTGAGCGAGAAGCCAGTTTCAATATTGACTGACGGATAAAAATTAACAAAATTGATCTGTAGTTGAAAAGTAGGAGGTGAAAAAGAAAAAGAAAATAAAGAGCCAACAAAAAATGTCAGGAAGAATGTGTTTTAATGGCTTTTACCTAAAAAAAAGACACAAATGGCCCAGCGATGTATTATACCTCTTTATATAGGGTTTCTTTTTTCTACCAAAAAAGTTTTGCACTCGTTAGGGGTAGGCACTAATATTTTATCAAAGTACAACACTGGTTAGATGTTACGCACGAGCTTGGATGTTGTAAGCAGCAAAGTTACAGTAGCAGTATTATGATCTCGAAAATGAAAATAAGGTTGTATGTCAGCTGTGTCAGAATAATCTGATTTATACCATGGTCTGGGTGAATACTCGATTCTGATTGGCTGCAGGGTGTCCGTTAAAAAGTGTTAAAGGACACCTAGAAAAAAAGTTCCAGTCAAATAGCCTGATTGTTCTAAATTATTGCGCTGGCTCATACACTAGTTTGTAACCGTGGCAACAGAAACTCGAACATACATTAACATACGTTATTTCACAGTTTATTTATCACAACGGCAAGACAGTAGACAAAACATGAGTGATTTTATAGTTTCCTTTAACCTATTTGGTGAATTTGATAATTTTGAAGACTGGGATGCAGCAGAAGAGAAAGAGAGAAGACTAACAGCTGCGGCCGACCGAGCTGCAGGTTCTGTGGCCAGAGCCGGTTACCTTGGCAACGCGTCACAACGAGAGATATTAAATAGTCCACTCAGCCGCTTCTTGTGAAAAACTTAGGATTTTAACGGTAAAAAACACCATTAACGTATTAATAATTGATTTAATATTTATTTCTTTCGTAAGTGACCATGGTATAAGCGGGATAATGCCCTTCGAGGTGTCCATTATCAGAAATGAATGGACGTTCACGCCTCCACGTCGTCCATTAATTTCTGATAATGGACACCTCGTCGGGCATTATCCCTTACATATAACCACTCGACCAGATCAACGTACCATATTAAGCACTGGCATGTGGACGTTAACCTGCAAGGACAGTAGGCTGCTGGTGCTAGCACTGCTAATGTTAGCCACACAATGTTGTTAATCTGCAGACACTATGATATTACTTGGCCTGAAAAGTTGATGCATTTAGTGGGTTGTTGTCATGTTTTGTAGGATAATGTGCAATGTGGATAATGCACGAACGGCAATTTAGGCAGGACTTTCAGAATAGTCACCTAGTCTAAATTAAAAATTCTGTTTAATCAACAAGGAAATTAGTCACCAGGAACATCCCTTATCGGAGAGTACTTGTTTCACAGGAGGTACATTACTGAAAAAAGTTTGAAAACCACTCTTGTAGTGTACTTTATATCCTAGAGCAATTTCAAGTAATTACAAGAGTACTCATACATTCCAATTGGGAAAGAAAAATATATTGCCCAAACTCGGCACAATCTTGTACTTTTCAGCAGGGATGACAAGCCAAAATATTCTTTACAAGAGAGCTACCTCCAGTGTGTGTGTCTGTGTCTGTAAGTGTGTTGTGGAGTAGTCACTACATGCAGGGCCACTGTTTAGCAGTTCAACAGTAGTGCTTACAGCCTGGGGCGTGTGCAGGGGCCAAAAGGGTTTGCTGGCACACAATAAAGAAAAATCTCCACACACAAATACACACACACACAGCACAGCACATACAAGCACAAAGAACAAAAAAAACCAAGCTCATAAAGACACACACAGACACATCTACACACACAGACACATCTACACACACACACACACACACACACACACACACACACACACACACACACACACACACACATGTGCAGCCCTCCGGTCCTGATCAATACATGACAAGAGTAAATCTCCTCCGGACGTCAGGCAGTCCAATCAAAGGGCTTGGTGTTCTTATAGGGAATCACAGGAGCCAGGGGGAGACAAACAATGATGTGAATCCTCAACAACAACACAATGGCCCCACCAGCCTAGGGTTATGGGAATGGAGGAGAGGAGTTATACGAGCGTGAACTGTATTTCTATGTGTGTCTATACACGTGTGCTTTCACATGTAATTCAGCTTCTATTTTTGGGTTACATGTAGATTAGCTGCATGTGTCTACTTCACTATATAAATGTGAATGTGTGAAAAGGGTAAGACTAAAGGTTTCTTTTTGTGAAAGAAATAAAAAAAAAAAAACATATCCCATCCACCTCCAATTCTCCTTGTATGTAGGCGAGGCTTATAAGGACAAGACTGCTTGTATTTCTGGCTTGTGAGGACAAAAATGATGGAAAATCGGCACTAAACTGTGTCCATAATCTTTCACTTGATTTATGTGTGTGTGCAAATACCCTGCCGCCACTATCTGTCTCTGCCAAGCCCTTTCCTCCTTTGATAGACAGGTGTCAGCTGAGCAGAGTTGATGGACAGTCTTTATCAGTCTCTGCCAGACACACACGTAGACTGACACAGACACACCAACACACCTCAAGGTGATGGATTAGGCCTGAACAAAGACAATAGTGCCCATTCCCGTTGGGCACACTGTATCCTCACAGTAGTGGCCTGTGTCTCTCTATACATTGGAAGAAAGTACAAATGCATAATGGCACATACAGACATTGTTGCAAATGCATCAGCCCATCTTCTGACTCTTATCAGGAGCCTGATTGTGGTGGCTGCAGGCTAAGCAAGGTAGTGCTGACATCCTTTTTCCCTAGCCACATACTCAGGATGCTCCTGGGGAATCCTACGCTTGCCCTGGCCAGGTGGGATGTGTAATCCTTCCAGTGTCTTCTGGGTCTGGGTTTCCTCCCAGTTGGACATTTCTGGAGTATGTCTACAGGGAGGCATCAAGCATCAACCTGATCCTGAACATCTCAACTTGTTTTTTCAGTACCTGGTTCCTGGTCTACTGGTAATCAAATGAGCAGCTCTTATTCTTTTGATCACTACTTAGACCTCAAAAATGTCCACTGACAGGTAAATTGAGAGCTTTGCCTTGAGGTTAAGTTCCCTCTACACCACACAATTTTGGTACAACTCTTGCATCATTGGCAACACCACTCCAGTTCACTGTTGATTTCGCTCTTCAACTTGGATGGCTGCAGCTCAGGAGGTAAAGCAGACTGTTCAAGAATGACAGGTTTGGCGATTTGATTCAATGTTGAAGCATCCTTCAGGAAGATACTGAACAACGATGATTAGGCTTATGCATTGCATGGGTAAATGAGACAAACTGTAAAGCAATCCATTTACTTCCACATGTGAACAACAGTCTGGAGTGTGAGATAGCTCATTACCTTCATCACTGAGAACTTCATTTTGTAGAATCGATCTCATGTTATTTCATTGCACAATGCATTTGAAATCAGCACTGTCAAAGACATTCAGTGTTGGATTTATCATAATGGATTCATTTCACCACATCTCCAAAAAAGTCTCTTCAGTGGAGCAGAGCCTTCAGTTACATGCTTCATGTCTGTCTGTTTTTCACTTGTATTTCACTTTGTCGCACACCTTTTCCTCGCAACATTTCCACCTCAGCCAAGCGTAAAAACTTTTGTTGCAATAGTGAGAGACTTTTTTTTCTCATTTTTGCCATTCCCAGGTTATTGATCCTCAAACTGAAAAAAAACAGGTGAAAAGAAAAGCAACTAGTGACCTCTGCCAAAAAGAAGAGCCCAGGCAAGGCCCTAGTTGAAAGAATACACCTTGATAACCATCAATGTAAACGTGCCAGTGTTAGCCAAATGGCTTATTTTCAACTGTTGTTGCTTGGACATCCACAGATGCTGCAATCCCTCTGGCCTCTTGATAGCAAACTGAGATCAATGAGTTCTTTGATTGTTGTGTTGGCAATCACCAATAATCATCTGGCCACAGCTATGAGCATCCGACTCCAGAGGTCAACAGATTTCATGCTCCCAGCCTCAACCGGGATGCAGAAAATTTTTTCCTTAGATCTGTGACTGAAGTAGGCCTCATCCAGACTTTCCCAGTTCACCTTCAAATAGTTTCCCAGGTCTGTCCAGCAGCTTTAGCCCACTATCCCAACTGACCACGAGGTGATGATCAGTCGACAGCTCTGCGATGCTTTTCCAGGACATACAGCTGCAGATCTGAGTTGTTCATCAATCTTTGGACTACTGTGTTCTCGTTCTGGTTTCATTACAGACTAGCACAAGTCCAACAACAAAACACCACTCAGGTTTACATGAGCAGGTTACTCCTCACAGTCCATGTTTCTACACCAAGTTAGTGTTGTCCATCAAGACCCCAACCAGAGATTCTTGAATGCTAAATACTTTGAACTGGCTTTCAATCATAGACATATACTAGGAGTATACCATGTGCACTGCCGCTTAGCGCCTTGCCGCCAATTCTTCTCAGTGACCATTCGCAGCATTGCAGTGGAAGATTCCCCATCGACCCAAAAAGCATTTGGGGCCACCATCATAAAAGAGACATCTGCAAAACTGTTGACAGGACATCTCGAGCTGCAGGCAAAGTCCGTTATGACTCTTTCTATGATGAATTTTTGAACAATGGTGGTTTCATATTTGTAAAACTTAACTAGAGCTAACAAAAGCAATTTAAAAATCTGTGACGTCATCACAATGTGAAGACTATGGAACGAGCGGGAACTTGAAGGCAGGGGCAAGGGGGAAACACTACTGCGCATATTTAGTGGGCCGTATAACCAGGAAGCAAACCTGGAAGCTATAATTTTTTTTGGCTCATGCATCAAGCGAGCAACTCTCATTGAACTTCTTCACTATGACACACATTCACAGGCAAACCATCTTTCTCTGGGGAAAATGGCAAGACTCTGGCACTCCACTTGGGGCTTCTGAGTATTTCCTTGGCCACCTGTGTAACTCTGGAAGTCCAGATCCTAAAGCAGGTGATTCGCATAGAGTTGAACCCTGCTGTATCTAGGTGGCACAGCAGCACAAGGGAGGTGTTTTCATGGGTTAGGGTTAGCATGCCAAGGCCTCCACCTTCAACTTTTGCTCAGTTAACAATGCACCTGTACACCTAACCTTGCAGGTGGTGCACCCACACAATATTATTACAACTCACAGGTGAAGAACAAACAAACAAAACAAACAAACAAACAAACTTTGGACCCTTTGCCTCTTCAGTACAGTACCTTGATGAAAGAATGAAGCTGCTCCAGCTGGGAGTAGGCCTGGCCTAGCTGTCTCTGCAGCCTGTCCAAGGCTTGGGAGCTCTGTTGGGTCAATCCCTGCATTTGCTCAGTGGCTGTCTGTTCCAGTGCAGCCAAAGCGTGCTCACTGGCTCCCACACGAGTCTGCAAGGCATGCATGCGCTGCTCCTGTAAAGACAAGTAACAGGAAGAACTGCTCAGCTCAAGGCAAACAATCTTGTTTTGTTTTAAAAGTAAAGTAGGGTCTGCAGAGGCCCGTGAGACGTTTGTCGCAACTGTAGGATTTTAAAATTTTCTGACTTTGCACACTCCTTATGGCAGTGGTCAATATGGAGACACTGATGATGAATGGTCTGAGAGCAACACATGAGCCACACCAATTCCCACCAGAAATGGTCAATTTTTCACAAGCCATCAGATTCATTTTGAAGATGCTCTTATCACAAAAGATATTCTGCACAAAAAGGGTGCTTCTGACAAAATGTTGTTTTTTTTAGATTATTTTCTTGGGGCTTTTAGCCTTTAGGCTGGAATCGAACCCATGGCTGCTGCTGAGGACACTTGGCCTTTGTATATGGGGCACACACTCTACGAACTAAGCTACCAGGGCATCTAATATGCTTTTTTAATGATTGTTTTTTTTTTGTTTGTTTGGGTGGATTAGGAGCAAAGCAAACATTTGGTATTTTTGGTATCAAACAGCAAAATGTACAGCACAAGACATCTGGGATAACATACTTTCTATCTGATTTCATTGTTTTACAACTTGTAATCAGATTTGTTTTTGTTTTGTTTTTTAACTTTGACATTTGAGTCTTTTTCTCTCAATCAGTGTCAAAAATGCTTGTATAATCCTCTGATTAAAAGCTGTACAATAATAAACGTCTAAAAGTCCAAGAGGGTGAAACACTATGTTCACTGTACATAAAGAGAGAACTGAAAATTTACAGCTGTGGGGAAAGGATTCATGAGTGCAAGTTACTTTTCTCCTCAATCCTGCAACCTTTCTTTTCCTTCTGCTAATTACATGTTGATAAACAGTGATCTGATACGATGACATTTTTTTCGGAGTGCGCAATGGCAGTGCAGAGGGACAGAGGAGTTAAGTATGCAGGTCAGTAAGTGAAGTGAAGTCACCTCTCATTGTCCAAACTGCTGTGGCAACAAAACAAATTGTTCAAAACAAAAACAGACATTTCTAAAACATTAAAATCATGGGGCATAATTTTAGTGAGAACTGGCAGTGTGGCTGTTTCCTACCTTTTTTTCCAGGTCCTCCTTCAGTTTTGTGCAGGAGGCCTCGTACTGGCTTTTCTCTGTGGTTGCAACATTAAGCCTCCTCTTTAGAGAATCAATGAGGGCTTTCCTGTTGGTGGCCTCCTCTGATAAAGTCTTCACCTTTAGAGAGGGAGAGCAAAGGGAAAACAGGAAGGTAAAAAATTAAGCTGAACAATGGGGTGGGAGCACTGTTGCTCTGTGGTGATGGAGGAACTCAAGCCATAAATTCATGAATTATTCTGTAAGTTAACAGTAACTAAAATGAATTAAGAAATTCTAAACAGTAACCATATGACTGGTGGTTTGAGGTGCCAGTCAGGACCTAACAATATTTTCATTACATTGTAAGTCAGTATTTTAAGGCTAGTCATCTGCACAAAGGACAAAAAAGACTGAGCATGTTGAAACCTAAAACTCACGTCTTGAACAGTCAAGAGAACACATCCAAAAGTAAACCACACAGTTTAGGCCAACAAACAACAGAATACAACCACAGATAGCTTTCAGTTCAATTATGTGTATGAAGATCAAGCGCAGGAAAAGGAAAAGCAACAGAGAAAACAGTTCCTCCCAGAAAAACACCAAATCCAGTCCGTATCTTCCACCTAAATTTTACTGTCATTCCATCAAGGAGCTTCAATCTAACTGGAAGACATGACGATGGCGTCAGCTGTGATGTATTGTAGGGTTGGGACATTGGATAAATATATCGATCATGATTTTTTTAAGCTAATTTAAAGGTCTGCCTCTGAAGAACAAGTGAGAGCCACTGCTCAGCAAGAGACTCTAATTCAGCAGCACAGTACACACCCACTGAACCAAAGAACGAGTAGTGGGGCAAAAGGCAGCCAAATCAGAATATTTTCACATCTAACATGGAGAATTAAGCATTTATTTCAATCAAACGAGGTGAGTGGTGGAAAGACCAACCAAAACAGTTTTGATGAGTTTTATTTTGTTTGAATGAAGCATGTTTTACAATAAATTAACCAGACAATTAATCTCGTCTTAGTTTGGTAAAAGAGAAAAACTTGGATCCAGTAGGCGTACCGTTTTCAGTTTCATAAGAACTAGAACTTGTCATATCTAGTATATGAATTCTTCAGTTCATCCTTGAGTCCAAGTGGACATTTGTCATTTGTGCAAAGTTTGAAGAAATTCCCTCATGGCGTTCTTAAGGTATCGTGCTTATATGCATGGGACGGACAGATGGACAGACGGACAAGCCAAAAAACACACAATGCCTCATGCCACGGCTTTCGCTGGCACAGAGGTGTAATAATAGGTACAAAAATATTTCCTTTCTTTACATTTTGTGAGTTTCTTTTGTTTATTCATTGAATTTAACACATCACCCAACCATGAAGTGTGTTTTGCGTGTACCTTCTTCTCCAGCTCCTCCACCTGTCCACGGTAACTTTTCTCCATCTCCTGCAGGAACTTCAGTCTCGTCTTCAAGTCCTCCACCAGCTGCCTTTTCATATTCACATCTCGCTCTGCGTGGCTCGTCCTGGAAACACACATAAAAATGACCACACAAAAACACAGAAATATGTTATGAAGCATAAATGAGGCACTGCCACACACTCACATACAGCATCTACATAGCAGAACAAATATACACAAACACAGATGCAGACACACACACGCACACACAAAGCTGGCAGGCACAGTGTCCCCATGCAGTGCATCAGGCATGACAGCTCATTATGACAACTAAATACACTGGCATGCTGTTTGGGTAAGTGGAGGGGGGCGGGGGGGTGAAATAAGGATGCATATATAATTCTAACTGGCATATATTAGAACAAGTGCTCTGGCGGGGAACGCCACACTAAGTGTGACTGGGGAGTCCTTTTTGACAAACGGCATTTCGAATCAGCAGTGACACTACTTGAAAGCCTGTAATCAATATTTAAATGTTTATTATTTGCAGCTGAGCATTACATCAGTCACATATAAAAACACATCAGCGGGGGGACCAGCTTGGGAAAAACTGATTATGAAGGGAATACGCTCCTAAAAATGTTGTTTGTTTGTGTGCTGTATTGCACTGATAATACTTCCCTAAAGAGAGGCAGAGGTCTCTGTATTGTAAGCTGTTCATGTCTTAACTGTTACAAACATGCACCACGTGCCACTTTCTATTTTGATAACCTGCTGTATTGATGTGTTTAATATTCCAGCATTCTGTGCAGCCATATTATAAGCAGGCCTTGCTTTAAATGGGCTCAGTATGTTAGTATGTTTTATTCTGTTTTCATAAAAGGCAAATATGAGGCATTTTTCATGGTTGTCTATACCTTGGGGGATTAGAACAAATAGAATAAAGATCATAAGGATGCAGTTAATTAAAATGGTTTTAGCTGTGTTTTTTTTATTTCAAAGATGTAGTGGATCTCTTAGCTCCCACACGCATCATGGCTTGTGTGTTTTAAATAAACAGATGACGCAACGCCAGAGCAAATGCTTTCGTGTAAGTAAATGTCCCTGTCTCCCTAGGTGGATGAGTGCCTGAGGGCAGACTGGCTAAATAAATGTGAGCTTGTCCTATTGGAGTGACATTAAATTAAATGAGAGAGGAGTCTAGCCGGGGGTCTTTGGGGGGAAGTCGCGCTGGCTGGTTACCCCATGGATTTGGCCATTAATGAGAAAACCCATATTGAACCTTTCAGATGACTGTCTGGTGTTGACTTAAAGACGGAGAGCAGCAATAAGAGCCCCGGCGGCTCCCTCTGCCCCAATGCTAATGGCAATTAGACCGACAACATTTATTTTAGATGTTCTATTCTTGTGCACCCCAAAAAGAATAGAGGATAAAAAAGAATGAGGGATATATGGTGCTGCTGCCGGAGCGTGTGATCTCTATTTATGAGTGTTAGTGGAAAGAGAGAAAGAGAGCCTCGAACTATATCCCAATCACTCACACGTTTGTTCCCTTTGTTCTGCGCTTGTTGGCAATATTGTTCATCAAACATGCGTGCATTGTAATGATAACAGTCAGTGGTCTGAAGCGTAACAGAGAGCGAGAGCGTACATTTCTGTGTATGTTGTTAAGAATGAAGTGCGGGTGGACGTTTCATGTGGCTGATAGACAACAGGGCTAAAGATGAAAGAAGCAGCTTCATAAATAAGGCAGGGCCATAGTGCCGGATATTGACTGAGGACATGCCGGTATACTTTGAAATTCATTTCTTTTTTTCCCCCTTCTCTTCTTTAAGGCGAAGCAGCCTTGCTCCCTGTGTGTGTGCTGAGATGTATATTTCAGAGACGTCTAGACATGTCTTTCATTCTGAGAAGGGGTCCCTCCATGGAGGCAAACGGAGAGGTAGGCTACAAGAGATGGCGAGTTACATCTGTGTGTGTGTGTGTGTGTGTGTGTGTATTTGAGAGTGTGTGACAAGAGGCTGAGGCTGTCGTGGAAACTCAGCTGAGGGATGTTCGCTCTGTCTGACTGTGATCCGCTGCGCTTTGGTCACACACACAAACACGTACCCGCTGTGATTGTACACATGCCTTCGATGCATTATTGAGAATGGCGGGCAGAGGACACAGCATAGGAGACAAAGAGAAGGAGACACAGGAAAGCCAAGTTGTGCTTTGTGCCTTCCTCTCAGTTCAAAGATGAGATCCTAATGCAGAATGATGATATGCGGTCTTCAAATCTGGACAGTTTCCCTGAGTGAATTGTTTATAGCTATACATTCGGACTACGTAATGCAGTGGGTGCTCCAGTAGGTGAACCATGTAACTCATTAGGGCTTGTGGCCCACAGGCCAGAGTGATGCTGTGTGGGTTTTAGTGTCATGGGCCAAAATGGTCCCTCCTGCGGCACACAAACAATCGATATACTGCTTTGATCAGCACTCCACATCAGCTACCCACATAAGCAACACAACACTACATGACACACAAGACACCCACATGCACACATGTGCGTACACACTAATTCCTTCAGTCGTTTTTTTTTTTATTCACTTGCTCATGAGAACATGCATAATTTCATAAATGATTCACGCAGAGGAGAAGCTGCCTGAGTGGAGTGCAGCAGCAGACGGAGTGCTGCCACATGGTGGAATCAAACACTGCAGATGAGAGCAGCAGAGACTGTGC
This sequence comes from Lutjanus campechanus, assembly GCA_027495735.1. NCBI lineage: Eukaryota > Metazoa > Chordata > Actinopteri > Lutjaniformes > Lutjanidae > Lutjanus > Lutjanus campechanus. The sequence continues at coordinate 17,733 of JAJHUR010095385.1, read as the reverse complement.
AAACATGTAGACACAGAGACACACAGAGACAAAGACAGAGAGACGGACACAGAGAGAAGAAAGGAAAAGTAAGAGCTTTACCGCACTCTTAGAAATAAAGGTGCTAGAACTATAAAGCGTTCTTCGGCTTGTCCCCAAAGGAGAACCCTTTCAGAGAGTTCTACCTAAAACCCAGCATAAACGGTTATACCTAAAACCTAAAACTGTGAAAGGTTCCGCTCAGAACACCCTTGAGACGTTCTGCAGAGAACCCCCTCTATGGTGCAATAGTTCCACTTAAAAATCTCTCAAGGGGTTCTGGAGCCTTACCACCTTCTAATGACGCCAAAAAGAACCCACCCTTTCCATATTCCAAACGTTTTATCTAGAGAACACTCAGTGTTCTCTCTTTTTGTCTGGAACCCACCAAAGGGGTTCTATGGAGAACCTTTTCATATTCTAAAGGTTTTTTTCTCATTGTCTCTTGGGGGTTCTACAGAGAACCTTTTTGTATTCCAAATGGTTTTATCTAGGACACAAATAGGCAGTTCTACCATGAACCCTTTTATATTCCAAGGATTATATCTAGAACCCACCAAGGGGTTCTGCCAAGAATCCTTTTGATATTCAAAGGTTTTATATCGTGCACATTTGGCGGTTCTACCAAGTTCTACCTTTTTATATTATGGTTCAAAAAACCCTTTGCGAACCCTGGATGAAATTCTTCCAGGATTTCAACAATCCTTGAATGACTCTTTCTTCTAAAAAGCATTTGTTTGATGAAAAGGGTTCTTCAAGGAACCTATAGCCTTTCTTCAGAAGCAAATGGTTGTGGGTAGAACCTCAGCCCTGGATGAAGAACTCTTTTGGAGCCTTATGTCTAAGAGTGTGCTGAACCTCTGAAAATAAGGAGTACAAAGAGAAAAGAACTAATGAAGAAAAAGGTGAGACTAACTTGTCCTGCAGCTGGCGGAGCTTGTCCTCCTTCTCCTGGAGTTGGCCTCGCAGGGCTTTGTTAGCCGCCACCTGCCTTGTGACCTCCGCACTTGCACTCTGGGGGGAGGGCACACGGTGTGTGTGTTTGTTAATGTGTTTGAGTGTGTGTGATGGGGGGGTGGGGGAAGGTTTTCACGACACGGCTGATGACAGGTCAGGCACAGCATGCCTCCTCATTATAGTTACAGCGGGAGGGTTTGAAGGTGCTAAAAGAGGTTAAGAGGAAAGCAGTATTTTTCAAAGTGGATGAGATAAAGGGGAATAATTAGCAAAAATAACAATTTATATACCTTTCCTACTGGCTATATTGGTATGATATAATGAATAAAAAATGATAAAAATCCAGCAGTCAACATTTTGTTAATATTATTAAAATGTCTTGTTGTTTTTATGCGTAATTTCTCTGCATTCTGACATATTAAGACATGTGGCTCCTGATGACAGGTGTGCTTCTGATCATAAGACTGATGGATATTTGAATGTGCATGTTCACTTTGGTTTAAAGGGCCCCGTGTCTCTTATGGGACCTGTTCCAGTGCAAGCTTTTGACAATGCGCTAACTCAGTGCGTGCACCCCCACAGCGCATCCCTCTCCTCTCCTTTTTGCTGTCACCTGACATGACTTCCTCGGCTGTGTGTAACGACAGCAGCAATCTGCTCAGTGACACTGATGAGCTGACTGCGGAGAGGGTGATAATACTGTGGTACCACTCACACCTTATTCCCTATGATGTAGGGCACGTCTCTACTGCTATTCCCCATTTCTCATCTCTCTGACAGGTACTCTGTAATAAGATCAAATGATAAGAAATGCTAATTCATGTCGAAATCACATGCAATTTCAGGTGATGTTGAGTGTAAATTGAAAGGCTCAAGAATTTGTTTTTTTTTTACGCTACATGATTTGAAAGCAAAACCTTGACAGAGTTTCTTTCAGAGTTTCTAAAGTCCTCAAGGACTGGCTGTTCTAACCAGTGAGATGTTAAAGTGACTCAGAAATATCGATGTTTGCTAAAATACCAGGATTTTTTTTCAACTAAAAAACAAATCCTTGTGTATTCCAACACTGCTAGGCTGTTTGATGCTGCATAATAAGTAGCAAAAAGGCAACAAAAAGGAAATTCAAACTGAAATGTGCAAAATTCATGAACTATATTTTCTTACTTTTGTCCATAAGCTTTCTTGTACATACAAAAACGAATGTAGTGTTTGAACCAAACAGCGAAAAAAGGGATAGTTCGGATAATCTGAAGTGGGGTTGTATGAGGTACTTAATGATAGTCAGAGTGTTACCTACTGTAGAGGGCAGTCAACACCCCCCCAGTTTAGCTAAGAAGCAATGTACTGCTGTTCGACAGGGTCAACAGCAAAATGTATTTCAGCCAAAAAACGCCAAACAAAAAAAGGGTGTCAGCTCAACCAGACTCCCTTTGTGAAATCAGTAATTTTACCTCACAGAACGTTGGCTGTCTACTGCTGCCTCAATCAGTTTGTTTGTTTGTGTTATTGTGCAACTTTGGCATATTAAAGATTAGTTCTGATTCACCGAAGTCACAAAATAACACAAACAAACTAACAGATCAATGCAGCAGTAGACCAGCAACTTCAGGGTTCTGCGAGGTAAAATGACTGATTTTGCTATTGCCATCTGGTTGAATGAGAGAGAGCACTATTTAGAATATGTAACAGTGGTGTCCCATTGGAAAAGGCTGTCTTGTTGGCAAGGTAAAACAGTAAAATAAATATAATAATAAAATAAATATAGCGTACAGTTAAACTCATTTTGATCTTTGTAAGTGGGCCTTTTTAAGTGGCTAAAATAAGTTTTGCTGCTGACTCTGTATCGACACACCTCTCTGCTTCTCCAAACGGGACCGGCATCTACTGTGGATAACACACTGACTATTGTAAGTACCTAATACAACCCCACATAAATAAAACGAACTATCCCTTTAATACTCTCAAAATTTTCCTGGTTATTTATGGTATTATCCACTTAAGCTTCATAGCGCACAAAACTGGAAATGAACATGATGCTCAGCACATTCATCCTATTAAGAGATTTATCTAATAAGGCGTGCACAATAAGACAAAGCATGAGGGGCAATTCATTAACCTCAGAGTTCTACTCCGAACTTATAACCACTAACCTTAAGTCTAGCCTGAAGTTGTTTGACCTCAGCCCCCAGGGCCTCGAGGGCAGGATTAGCTGGGGCGGGCATGTTTCTGCCCTGGCAGATGGAGCACTCTGTGCTTACTGGTGCAGTTGGTGGTGGTGGTGGTGCAGTTTGCTGGGGGAACGTGACCTGCCTCCACTGCTCCAGCTCCATCTCCAGAACCTTTTTCTGCTGCTCCACGCCAGCCAGGTCAGAGGTCAGCTTCTGCAGGTTGAGCGACAGACAGAATTGGTGGGCTGCTGATGATACTACAACTAAAAACAAAAGTTTTTCCCCACTGTTATTAAACCAAGGAAACCAATATTTCTGTTATAGGATGGGGAGAGTTAAAACAGGGTCCAAAACTTTTTGTTTCATCTGCCGATGACAGGTGAGTTGACAATTTACCAGCCCAATTTATTATTTTTTTTACCAGATATAAAACTGCATTATTTTACTAAAAGTAATCACCTCACATTTTTAGTATGCAAGCTCATCTTTAGCATCACTTTTAAGCTACTACAGGGAACTTTCAATATTGTTTGGATTCTTAAGAACGTGTGGGCAAAAGCAGCAGTGATTTCACTGTAACATCCACAAAATACAAGATCAAAAATAAAATTATATGAAGAAAAATCTCATGCTTCCTTTTAACGGGCTAACCTATGACTCAGTGTAACTGTGCCTGTGAAAATGTAAACAGTGGCAGGTATTAAGAACAACTATAATGAAACAGATTATCTTTTTGCAAATGGTCTAGTTAACTTAAGTAGGTTACATAGAGACATCAGTAATAAATTGAGACTGTTTCATAGCCTGTTAAAAACTCCTTGTAGCAGGTTTAAAGATAAAATAATAAACAGGTAACATTGGATTGACAACTGTTATTCTGAACTTTGAATAAATTTGAATAAAAAAACACCATCAATAGGTTAGTATGGTGGCAAAAACTACAGTACACACTGTGGTTTTCAAGTTCATATTTTAACCGGGACCTCTGACTCCTGTGCTTTTCACCTCTCCACAAACACCGACCTCCATGACTTTTCTCTTCATCTTTCTCTTCGTCTTCAGGTTTAATTTCTGGTGGTTTGACACCAGGAAGGTGTCACTGCATTTCTAATAACATGTAACGTAGATGCTTCTTACAGAAAAAAACATTGTAAGGCATTGTGTAAAACACGCCAACCTTGCCCGACACTGTGCTTTCAACTTATTTTTCAGCCACCTTGCTGGTGACCGCAATTAAATTTTTCCACCAAACCAAAAATCTCCCCTCATTTAGCACTTGGCAGATGTTAATTATGCATGCTGGATATAAAGTAATGGGACACATGACATACTGCTAAATAAATTCATATTAAATTAAAGAAGTTTAAGTTAAACCAAATCCAAATCTGTATTACTACTGTAGGAAAGCTAACTTAAGTAAGTTTTTATTTAAAATTCACATTACAAGAATATGATAAATGCAGACACAAAGTAAATACAATATGTTGGAAATACTGTATGCATTCGCCACAGGAGAGCTGCAGGGTCTGCTTTAATATCTCAGCTGTGATAAATCTCCTTTTTTATGCTAATTAGGAGACAGATTATGCTGGTGCCCGGTCAATAGGGCCTAATTCTCACTGTGATTGGCATGCATAATAAAGCCATCCTGCAGAATCAGAGAGCACTTTGGGACGGAGGGAGTTCAGCATTTGGTGAGTGGTTGGGTTTAGTGTGATGAACGATAATAGCACGAGCTGATCATGTGCAATGTACAGTGTATCAATGATTCTAAACACAAGCATCTGAGGTGAACACTTTGAACCACATGAAAAAAAGCTCTTTGGCTGCTTATTAAGAAAATATGGGGCAGAAACACATCTCTGTAAGTTTGGTTCAATACTGCCACAATTAGCTGATGTGGTATCATTTCAAACATCAAGAATGCTTAATGGCACAAATAGGAGACATGATACATGAGGATGTATGCCACACGCATGGTGTAAACGCTGGGACACACACATACACACACCCGAGTGAAACCGCAGATTCCCTGGGGGTTGCTCTCTGCTCTGCATACATGGAGGTTATTGATATCTGGTTGCTGGCTGACACCTTTTAATAGAATCCCTCTTGTTTTAGGTTTCCTCTGCTCTGTTGAAGACGCACACGCCAGATCCCCAGAGAGAGTAGAAGAGAGGGAAAGAAGTAGGAGGTGTACACTCTCAGAAATAAGGGTTCCAAATGGGCTCTTCTTGAAGAGATGAGGTTCTACCCAAAACCATTTGCTTTTTAAGGAAAGTTTTTTAAATAAATAGTTTGTCAGGTGTTCTTTATAAAACTAAGGGTTCCATTAAGAACCCTTTTGGAGGGAAGAGTTCTCAAGGGTTTGTTGAAATCTTTGAAACACTCCCTGGGTAGATTCTTGGTATATAAATGGTTCTTGGTAGAACCCCCTGGGTGGGTTCCAGGTGACGTGGGTGGACTCTAGATAAAATTCTTGGAATATAAATTCTTGGAATAAAACCCTCTAGGTGGGTTCTAGATAAAAACATTGGAATGTTAATGAGTTCTCAGTAGAACCCCTGGGTGCATCCTAGATAAAAACTGTAAGATATAAATGGGTTCTTGGTGGAACTCTGCTCTTGTTAACATCGTTAGGAAAGGTTCTGGATAGAATCCCCAGGGAGGGTTCTGGGTGGAAACACCATAGAAGGGTTCTCTGTAGAACATCTTATTGGGAGTTCTGAGAGCAACATTTCACAGATGATTGTAGGTGTTCGGTTCGAAGTAGAACTATCCGAGAGGGTTCCAAGTAGAACCTTTATAGAAGGGACAACGTGAAGAGCCATATATGGTTCTAGTTAGCTCTTCTATTTCCAAGAGTGTAGACAGAGAAAAGAGGGAGGAGTAGAGAAAGAAAGTGAGGCTGCAGTGGCAGCGGAGCACGAATTAAGAGTGGCATTGATGACACTTCCTGTAAGACAGGCTTTGATTTCACAGGCCATTTTCAGCCCTGCTGAGAGATGACACTGACATGGACTGATGTACTGGTTGTCCATTAGGCTGGAAGAGAGGACACCTCTCTGAGTAGTGGTCTCACTGATGCTGCTCCAAGTGATACCCAATCATTAGCAGGATAAATAAGGAAACAGAGGCTGCTGAAATAGCCACATGCCCCAGAGCATGTGCGAATGCCTGTAGTCACACATGCACGCATACAAAAATCAAAGTGAATTTGTCAACATAAATCAACCAAGTTACTGAAAGACTTTGTATTCATCCTGTTGGCCAGACTTTTTACGTGATCATTAAAATTCAAATAATGTCTGGAGCGTTTTAAGTTCAGTCAGTTCTGTCTGTTGCACCCCCTAATCCCGAGATAATCCCAGCCCCTTACATGTTAGAGGAGGGTAGGACACTCCACACGTAAAGAGATAAGGCTGGTAAATTCGAGAGGCGATGTCACAGTACACCGTAAAGTCAACTAAACGGGGAAGTAATGACTGAGTGAGGTAGATAATCCAAACAACTAAATGATCCTGTATTTGGATGATACGCGTGACTAGCACATTTCGTCAAGAGCCAGACTTAGAAGAATTAGGAGTGGATGCTTCACCTGTCACCTGAAGTTTTTTTTAAGCTTCTTATGCCACCTTAAGGAATAATTACAGTTTATTACAACTTGAGTCATATTTCTGTACTTTTGGGCCACTATTTCTATCACTAATAAGAACATTTAGATCTAGAAATAGTTCTAGAAGTGAGACAGGACATCAAACATGACTGGTCAGATTATAAAACCCTTTAAAAAACAAACAAACAAACAAACTCCTGGTTAGACAAATTCGATGAAGGTGAATAAATGAAGGTGAATGTTTTAAACGTCTACCACAGTTTCTGTTTCAACTTTGCCCTCAAGCACTTACAGTAGTTGTGAGTGCACAAACCTTTCCTGTGCGATGAGGAATCATTACTGACACTGCCGAGCACTCACTGTGAGTTCTATCTTCAGAAAGAGTGATTTAGATTAGTGATGGCATGTTTATGTTTTTGACAAAAGGCTTCTTAGTTTAATAGATAATAATTTAAATTTTAAATCTAAAATAATTTATAGATTACATTCTTCTCTAACAAATCCATAACTGTTAGTTATGAAGATTGACAGACCAGCTATGGCAAAAAATGAGTGTGATGAAGTACAGATATACAGTGACAGGTACCTCTAGTATGGCTTTATTGAACTGGATGGGCAGCTGAAATGTCTTATATGCCTGAAGTGTCTTGCCAATGCAGAGGTGAAGCATGCCAAATTGTGATTTATTTAGTTTATGTATGCACCAAGAGTGAAACGCTCGATATGTGTGTCTGTGTATGGACTGAAATATGTTTTAAATTAGCACTTTTCTCTTTATTTGACTTGAATATTTTGCAGCTAACTGAATTGATGTCTGTTACATTTTTTTTAAAGGTATGCTGTATTGAGATGGTTCAAATATTTTTTTGCACATATCTAATATCTTAATTTATTACATGGCTTTGTTAAATACTCTGTTTGGTCAATGACAGGACTCTAAGGTCTGTTATTTCTTTATGGCAGACTGTTGTAATGTATAACAGACCGTTGTTATAAAGAACACATTGTTGCTATGGACACAGTTCTGATCAGATCATTCTCCGAAGGAGCTATATACTCATTGTTAAATCACTACAATAATTTTAAAAATAATATTTGAGCAGGTCACTATTGCGAAATAAAGCCATAAAATCATTTTGAAAATTAATATTTAGTGTCACATAAATGTGTGTCAAATATTTTTTTGTAAGCAACTATGTAATAAGCAGGATAATGCACAGTGAGCAGGTCATTATTGTGAAATAAATCCAGACAGGATGATGCAGAACTTGTTCTTTTACATAGCTAAGACTACAGAAGTGTAACAACTAGTCTTCCTCAAAATAATTCCAAGGGACATACATGAGGAGGTCTCCAGTATATTTTCTACCTTGTAAGGGGTCCTTGGCTGAAAAAAGAAGTGAGAATGTCTGTTTTAGATAATCTGGCTAAACTGTTGGTTTGTTTACAACCTGTACAATCATCTGATTACTATGATTTGCCATGCTGGACTGTGTTACAGCGATATTTCCATGTTCCCAGATCTCATCTTACTTTAATGAGTTTAATGTCATCATAACCGACTCACATTGTAATAAATAGGAATCATCCTTTATGAGACCATTAGATGAGAAAAGTGGGAAAAAAGTACATATCCACAAATGTGGATGTGCAGGTGCAGGTCTGTGAGTGACTTAGTCATTCTGTTGCTGATACAGACATCTGTGTGGATAGCATGGTGCAGGTGACGGAGTGATGAAAGTGTCACCATGCTGTTGAACACATGTTCGCCTCAGGCTGGAACATGAAGAGCTGAGTGCAGCATGACAAAACACATCACACCTCTCCTCTGCAGGTCCATTCCTCTCTAATGTTATAGATTAAAGAGCAGCAAAATGTTGTTTAAAAAGCAGCTATTAAATGCAGCTATTAAGACATCTGGACACTAAAAATCCAATCTCGTACAAAGAATACAGAGGAAAGGGGAATAAAAAGAGACAGCAAGGAAGAAAGGAAGGAATAAGGAAATAAGACTTAATGATGCAAGGAGGTGAGGAAGGAAGCAACAAGGGAAGGACAGAATGGCCGAAGGATCAGGAGACAGAGCAACACAAACAAGTTTCTGTGAAACTGCCATGCTACTTCTCACATGATGGCCCCTGTGGAGGCTGTCCTAAGCCAATTACAAGCAGAGAGTTTTAGTTGGAGAGCTGGCCAGGACCGGCTGGAACGAGCCCAAAGTCCATCACCTCTTGCCCTTTCCAGAGAGGGCAACAAGACCTGGCTTTGACCAGTCAGTCGGCTCCAACTTTCTCTGGTGGAGTGCCATTAATACTGCAGGAGGGGAGAGGAAACAAACAGGAAGACAACAATTCCCTCTCTGTCCACTCATTCACGCAACAGTGTGTGTGTATGTGTGTGTGTGTGTGGGTACACGTGTGCCTTTACTGCTGTGTCTGAGTCTAAGGTCTCGTTGGGCTTAAGCAATCAGATGCCTGGGTGGGAGCACAAGGGCCACTTCCTAGGTAGCAACACTATGAGGGCTGCACTCTGACCCGTGTGTACAAGTCCAACACACTGCATCTGTACTATTCTACACAGTAAATATACACACACATGCCCCTAATCAGGTGTCCAGTGGGCCCTCGCTGCCTGCTGCTATGTCTGAATAGACCGAAAGAAGTCTCCTCCTGCCTGTCGGATTAACGACTGTGTCTGTCTAGGTGTTGGTGTGAGAGTGTGTGTGTGTGCAAGGAGGCCCTGACAGGAAAGATACTGTTTAGGGCAAAAGTGCTTGGTGTTTTATTTATAGTCTATAGCAAGTGTAAGAGTTTCCTACCTGGAGGCAGATACTAAATAACTAAATGGGTGTGTGGCAGTGGCACACAGGAGGAGAAATGTAACTGCGAGTGACACAGATTGTTGTGGAGAAACTGGCTTGTTGAAACATTCAGTGGGACGAGACAACAGCAGAGTCAGAGAGAAGAAAAAAAAAAGGGAGATATCCTCCTCCTCTCTTGTGCACCGTGGTGCTGACCTCCACATGCGAGGGTAGGCCTGTCAGCCACACTTATTAAGCATGATAAGGGCAAAGGACCTGCTCCTGCTGCACTCTCAGCCCCGAGTAAACACAAAAGAACCACAAAAAGAGAAGACAAAGACAGAAAAATAAGAAACTTCCCAACACTTTATAACTCTTTTCTCATCTCCCTGTGGTTTTTTTGTACCTGTGTGAGCTGCTTGCTGCTGCAGAGTTTCTCAGTGAGGGAGTTGAGCTGCGCCGTGATCTTCTCGTTGGCCCTTCGCAGCTCTTTGGCTGAAAGCGCAGCATCTTTCCTGGCACTTCGCAGTATGTCTATGTGACGCTGTAGGGACTCTATGCGCTGCTGCAGGGAAGAGGAGGAGGAGGAGCAGTGCCAGGTCTTCATTAGCATCCTCTTCCTCCTCCACCTCCTTTTCTCTCCTCTCGTCCCTTGCTCCCAGGGCTCATGCTGTTCATCGTCTAACAGGAGGAAGAACATGCAGGCACCTCAGAGTTGACAAGTGCACAGAACAAATCCCTATTTAGAAGCTACTGCTGGGAGTTAACAGGTGTATGTAAAAGTGATGATTAACATTTTCCATTTATAACCAATTCAGGAGTGTCAAGTTGTAAAAAAAACAAACAAAACAAAAAAAGAGCCAAGCTTGTTAACTTCTTAGATACGTGTTTCAGATCGACATCATGTACATACATTGAGCTTTCTTCCTGCTTCAGTTAATAGTCGATTAGATTTTTGTAGTTTTGCATGGGTGCAAAAAAGGAAGATTTGTGTTACCTTGGGCCAGAACATCGGGTTGTTTTCTGTTGGATTCTGCTGCCGGTGCCTGTGTGTTTGAGATCCGTGAACACCTGTAGGACTGAAAGAACAGAAAAGTAGGAGACAGAGATGAAAAGCAGCTCTTAAATGTAACACAACCGGTTGACATGTTGTGCTTCCTGAGACGCAGCTCACAGAGCAGGACAAATACAAACGGATGAAAAAACTGAAAGAAAAAGCTGAACAAATGAATGGAGAAATGATGAAAGACGTTTCCACAGAGGATGCATGCGGTCACTGAATGGTGTGATGAGCATGAAAATGAAGTAAATCATATGCTATGGACTTCACAGTCACCAAACCCAAAGATGTTCTGAATTCTGCTACCAGTTTTTCCTTCCCGATACCAATTCTGATACCTGAATGTTGCATACCAATCCAGTACCACTGTGTTAAAAATAAAGCTGCGACAATTAATTGATTATTAAATTAACTGCAAACTATTTTGATTTTGATTAACTGATCTGAGTGATTAAAAATATCTATGATTCCAGCTTCTTAAAGGTGAACATAGTTTCTTTATTCCTTTATGACAGTAAACTGAATATCTTTGGGTTGGGTTCTCAATACATTTGAGAACATCTTGGGCTTTGGGAAACACTGATAGACATTTTTCACAATTTTCTGATTTTATGGACCAAAAAGATTAGATTAGATTAAAAGAAGATTAGTCAACAATGAAAATAAAGTTAGCTGTTAGCTGCAGCCCTAGTTAAAAATGTTTTTTTTAACAGCTGTATAGTACTGAAGGCCTCTGCACACCAAATACATATTTCATGTTTTTTTTAAAATCTGTCATCTAATAAAAATCTTTACGCACAGAAACCTCGCACAGTGAAGGCTTACTACGCATTTTCCTTTTCAAAATTCCAAACTTTTCCAGACTTCTCAGCAAATCTTGCTGCAATCTGAGTGCAAACAGCAAGAAGTTTATGATGAAAATAAACAGATTTGAAATGAAATACTGTTCACACATATGTTACACTCTGACTATGCTATTATGTTGTCAAAGAATTGCCAGAAAATCAATTTCTTCCACACAGGAAGTTGGACAATCTTCCACTGTCAAATATCTGCACAAAAAGGAAGTAAACTAACCAGTATTAACTGTACGTATACTATTTTCCCTTAACATATTGAATAAATAAAATGTTATTGTTCTCTGCATACTTTTTGTTTCTTTTATAAGTAAGAACCAAAAATGAGGTGAAAAACGTAAATAATTTAATGTTCACTGTGTCTGGGCAGCCTTGTTTATTCATTGTGTCCATGAAAAATGTTTTTTTGTGATGCTATGTATATTATTCAATTCAAAGATATTGCTGCATTTTGTTTCAAACTAATTTGGTAATGTTTACTTGATACAATATTTTTTGAATATTGTATTACATCTTCAATACAAAAATCACTGCTTTATCATTTATGTTCAATACTAGTGTGTTTTCTAGAGTCTTTTTTCGCAAATAAATATAAAACTAATTTGGGTGTGGATTTGGTACACTTCTAAGACACTTGGGGCAGGGCTGTGTAGCGGCAGCACGCTATATTTCTGTTCTTGCTTTTGACGACATCAAGCTCACTGTGGCCCACGTTCTCTCACAAAATGGTAAACATTTTGGCTGTTGTGCCTGCTCCAAATGCCATGAAAAACGGCTTGCAAGATCAACTCATTTCTAAAAATTCTGAATTTTAGATTTTAGAAAACAGAACAGCTAATAGTTGGAAAACACAAATATTTTCCATAATCTATTCTTTTTCCATACATGTCTAAAATCAAATTCCATACTTACACCACTACTACATACACCACTGGAACCCTGACAGCTAGTTAGTGCATTTTATTATTCACGCCTTCTCTCTAGTTTCCTCCCTTGCTTCTCCCCACTAGAGGTACATCCTGAGCCTGTCGCCACTCTCTGCTCACTTCTTGCCTTTCAGTCTGTGGCTATCTGACGGGGCTGTGCGGTCCTCCATCTCTGAAAGCTGCTGACTTAATCCTCTATTTTATCCTCCTCTTATAGTCATCATCATTCACTCGATGCAATAAAACACAGAAAATTGAACCTGTTCCATAAACTTAAACAATGAATGAATGTTTTGGAGTCTGTGTCAAAATGTGATTGACACATGAGGAAGTATTTCATTCCATTTTATTTATTTTCAAGCGTGTCACAACTTCAGATTAAAAATTCGGACTTGATGTGCAAAGGCCTTAACCCTGTACAGATGTGATATGATTGCTATCGACGTTGGATTCTGCTGCCGGTGCCTGTGTGTTTGAGCTCAGTGAACACCTGTAGGACTGAAAAAGCAGAAAAAGTCGGAGACAGAGATGAAAAGCAGCTGTTAAATGTAACACAACCGGTTGACATGTTGTGCTTCCTGAAACGCAGCTCATAATGACACCGTGATCACAGGGAGTGCTCAGTTTAACGCGACAAGACAAATCACCCTGCGCTTTAATAATTCACCTGAGCGCGTTCAACCGACTTCAACGTGAAGGCTGCTCAGTGCGGATATTACTTCTGACAGATGCTTGCAAATAACGCCTTTGTTCAATCACTGTCTCAAAGCCCTGATTCACTCCTACAGTATGACGTGTGTGTGTGTGAGTGTGTAGAGTCATTTGCACTCATAAGTGTGTATGTGTGACACCTCCCAACTGCACCAGCGTTTGTAGCGACATCAAAGAAGCCCCCCACCACCACCACAAGCACACCCCTCCTCCCTCTCTGCCTGTTTCCTTTGTATATGGGGTCAGGTAGGATTTGATCAGTGCCAGGTTTGATCACACGGTGCCTCGCAGAGAGGAGAGCCGAGTCGAACCCTTTGGTTTGTGACATAGCACACCGTGAGGGGCCAGGGCTGTCATAGCGATGAGCCCGGGAGGAGCTGATGGGCACACTTAGCGGATCTGGAGCCGGGAAACTAAAGGGGATCTGAGAGTAAGGGCCCTGACAGCTCCCTGGCTACATGTACAACAACAGCCCCTCTCTTCTTCCTCTCCACCTTCTTGAAAAGAGAAAGAGACGAGAAGAGAGACAGAATATCTTTAAAGGTCCCCCCTCTTTCCTCTCTTCATCTCTCTTCTTGACGGACATATCTCTCTGGGGTTTGGAGCTGCCATGTCCTGCTGTGAAGTGGTTAGATGTGGACACGAGCAAGGGTCCAGGCCTATTGATTTCATGGTGTGGAGAGGAGAGGGAAAAGAAGGAGCACCGACAACCACACAGAGGGAAGCCTTTGTGAATGTAAGAGGAAAGGGACTCGCCAGTTAAGAGATGTATTGTGTGGCATGAACCAAATCATGCAACAAATAGTACATGATGACTCATAATTATCCATATGTTTATTAATCACATAAATCTCAATAAAATACTACCTATGCAGAGCAGTGATTGTTGTTTTTGTGCCTTTTGCGCTCTAGTCATTGAATAACCTTCAGAACACATTATAGCTTCATGACTTTATCTACCTGAGTAAGTTCAAAGCACTGTTTTTGAAATGCTATTTTATAGTTTTTGTAATGCGCGCTATCTTGGCCAGGTCTCCCTCTACTGTATAAAAGAAATTTTCCAAATCTCAAGGGACTTCTTGTTTAAATAAAGGTTAAACAGTAAAAGAATAAGTACACAAATTTATGTTAAAGAATAGGCATCTCATATAGACATACTGTATAACATAAACATGCAAGTTAGGTTAATTTCTCCTGCCACTGAGCAATAGCTGGGCATCGCAAGACTAACCCACAATCTGAGTTCATTTTTGATTTGCAGAGCAAAATTAATCTGGGCACACGTGGACAGAAATGCAACCAATCAGAGTGACAAAGCGTGTGATGTAGCACTGAGTGAAAAATGTGGGTTGGGGTGTTGCTTGGTTCAGTTTCAAGCACGACAAAAATGGAGGCCTAGTGACAAAAGTCCACAGATTTCAGCTACAGTACACTAAAATGTGTCTCTGAAAACATCTGAGGCAAGACCCAGGCAATGCAGTACCATGATCAGCAATGTTTTATAGTTTTAGTTTTATCTGAGTTTTGTGAGCCTGGTGTGTTGCACATAAAATGTGTGATGACACTGACATGTAACTCAAGTGATGGTCCTCTGTCAAACATTCTATCAAACACGAAGGGAGGGTGACCAGATGTATCTGACAGAGCAATGAAACATGAGCGTGCAGATTTGTCTAGTTCCCAGGCGACATGACCAAGGTGCTGCCTTAGAACTGGAGTACTATGGGTCAAATACAGACCCATAGAGCTCACTATATATGTTGCTCTGTGTATAAATTTCTATGTGATAAATAAACTTGATTTAACTTACCTTTATGCTTCAATAACTGATTGATGGCTTGGAATCAGTATTTTAAGGATTCGAACATAGTTTTTATGATGGTCAAATACCATTAGAATAATGGCATAATTAAAACAAGCCCGAAAACCAAACCTGTACACACTCTCAAACTATTCAGTTTGGCTATTCACATAAACCTAACTAAATGTTACTCTTGCAGATGCAGTCTACAAGGTAATATACACACCATCCAAAAATGATTAGGGCAGGAAGAGGGCAGACCAACCTTTCTGTTAGCGTGTTGTCTGAAAGGCGTTATCCCTGCGGGCACACTGTTGAGACTGTCTGAGTACTCTTCACCACTGTCACTGCAGAGAAAAGTAAGAAGGATTATTACAGGCAGGTTGAACCCAAAACCTGGTTCTGAAAGTACCACCGTTGGACAAAAATCCAATTTAACTTTTATGGTTGATTTAGTTGACATCAAGAAAAAATATGTGCATTTCGCCCCCCCTTCCTTCCAACAGAAAATCAATGTCCCATCCAATTTCTGAGCTGGAAGTGTAAATGTGGGTGTAAATTAAGTGAAAAGCTGCAGTGTCTGGTGCTGATGGTGAATGCATCAACATGTATGAGAGCGGCTGTGGCCTTCATTAGCCCTCTGTGTGTGACAGACGTGTGTGAGAGGCACGGCTGAGCGGAGCCAAGCAAAGTTGCATCTGATGGACACACGGTAAGGGCTTCCTGAGACACACACACACACACACACACACACACACACACACACATGCTCACACACACACAGGTTTATTGACAGTGACCTTTGACGTGAAGGTGGAAGCCAGTGACATTTACGCTGGCGGGTTTATTAAGGTGGGGCCTGGGAGAAGCAGCGGCGGTAAAGACCACAGAGAGAGGATCTAACTGGAACATGACAGGGCTGGGGGCTAGTTAGGGTTAAACCCGGTCGGGAAGGGGCACAGGGACTTGCTGAGGATCACTAATCACCACCACTAAGACCAGGGTTACATGCAGTTGATGAAAAACGCTGTGTGTGTCACGCTGGTGAGACATAAACAGGTCTGACTTAAATTTAGCTTGATGAATACAGTTCTAAAGTCATTTCATAATTAATTTGAATATTCTTTTCTACTAAATGCACATTACATTCAAATTCAAACAGACAAATACTACAGTCAGAATAACACTCTTGTCACTTTAACTATATACAAAGGTTATCAATGTAAAGGACAAATACAAATGGTTAAAAAAATTTGAAAGAAAAACCTGAATAAACGGAGAAATGATGAAAACGACTTCCACTGAGGACACATGGGGTCACTGAATGGTGTGATGATCATGAAAATGAAGTGAATCACATGCTCTATGGCCTTCACAGTCACCAGATCCAGAGACGTTCCGAATTCTGATGCCAGTTTTTCCTCCCAATTACTGATTCTGATACCTGAACATTGCGCTCCAATCCAACAGCACTGCATGAAACTACTACTAAAGACCCTTGCACACCAAGTCTGCACTTTCATGCTTTTTTTTTTTTTTTTTTTTTTTTAAATCTGATAAAAAATTTAATGCTCAGAAACATTGCACAGGGATTCTGATGCCTTTTTTAATTCACCTCTTCTCTCTCATTTCTTCCTTTTCTTCTCTCCACTGAAGCTACATCCCTCGGCTGTCGCCACTCACCTGTAGTGTTGGGAAAGTTACTCAGGAAGTGTAACAAGTTACCTTTTTATTTATTACTCCTTTACTTGGTGTCAAAAGTAATTACTTACACTACTTGTTATATTACTATATTACTTTTGTACCTTGCTGGCAGCCTTAATGAACTGCTGATCCAGTGAGCTGTTAAGACCCAGGAAGCTTTTGTTGTCAGCTGTCCAGATGTCGGCTTTGGTGGACACAAAGTCGACCTCTGACTGTAGCCTTCAAATTAGATTCCATCACTGCATATTTTGTCTTTGTATGCCCCTTTTTCTCCCCCTCATCTGATATCCCTCATTTAGCTTTTTGGCTAAAAGCTGACCTGACCTGACACACATACCTGTCATCATACGATAGCCTACCTTAGTCAAAAAGTAATTCAGTACCTCAGAGTTACTTGAATCAGTAACTGTAATATAATTACAGTTTTGGAAATTATCCCTTACACTACTCATTACTGGGGAAAGAAATATTACAGTAATAAATTACTGAGTAATACATTACTGCCCAACACCGGATGTAAAAAAAAATGTCAGAAAATCAAACCTGTTCCAAAAAAACTGATGGACAAAAGTTGGTGGAGGGTTTATTTATTTTTAAAAACACGGACTTGGGGGCGGAGGTTTAGCTCAGTTGGTAGAGCATCCGCCCCATGTACTGAGGCTGTTAGTCCTCTGCAGCGGCCGCTGGTTCGACTCCCGCCTTCAGCCCTTTGCTGCGTGTCATCCCCCCTCTCTCTGCCCCATTTCCTGTCTACTCTTCAGCTGCACTATACAATAAAGGCACAAGATGGCCAAAAACAAAAAACAAAAAAAAAACACGGGCTGTGTTCGAAACCGCATACTTACCTACTACTCCTACTAACTCTTTGAGTATACAGTGTGTTTACACTGGCAGTATGTGATTTTTGAGTAGGCGAAAAGTTCCCGGATGCATACTGCATTCGCCAGAAATGTTGAGTATTCATCATGAGCTTACTACTCACACTCAAATTACCCAAAATGCAACGCGACGCGACCTCTTCAAGAACAGGATAGGGGGAAAAAACAGTTGGATGACGTTTCTTAATGATGTAAATGTACCAAGCTGAGTAAGGTTATGGATATAATTTCCCTCCA
>JAJHUR010095384.1:0-22720 GCA_027495735.1 Lutjanus campechanus | reverse complement strand
GAATAAATGAATTTACCTTCTGGTTTGACTGAATAAATTGATGCCAGTCGGTGTAGTTAGCATAAACAATCATACCTCGAATCAAGTTCTTTTTTGCCTTTCATTCAGTTCTCAAGCACCTAAACTCTCCTTGTAGATATTGTAGCATTAACAGTGAGTGTGTCTGTGCAGATGCTCAGCGGGCGGCCGCTCACAACCGCATGGCTTCCACCAGCCTGATCCACGAGACGGACCTGGTGGTGTCCATCAACGACCTGGACAACCTCTTCAACTCAGACGAGGATGATCTGGCGGTGAGTACAGCCCTTGGCTCACGCCGCAATGAATATCTCGTTACACACAGCCTGGCCTGGCACAGTATTAGTGTGTGTATGAGTGTGTGTGTTTCCACTGGCATTCTCGCGCCAGAGCAGTGTCTTCACTCTGCCCATCATCAGCTGACAGTTCTCACCACCCACTGCAGTTACTCTAAGAAAATGTCATGTATGATACTGACCCCACAGGTGTGAGAAATATAACAGGAATGGATTTACGAGATATTATTAACTGACACTTTGAGTTACCAAAATGATCAGGTGGTAAAATACTTAATTGTGTGTCCACAGCCGGGTTCCAGGCGACCGGTGAACGGAACGGATGAGAAATTTGGCGGAAAGGAACCAAAGCCATCCACTTTGGACCCTGTATCCTGCATTAGTATGTATCTCTGCATCTGTCTCTTCTCTCTTTTCCCTGAACACTGATGTCTCCTTAAACTACACGGCTGGATTTACCTCAAGTGTTAATCTAGAATAAGATTCGTCATCCCTGCGAGTCCCCTGAACATTAAGAATGGTACACTGAGATTTCGCCAGAAGTCACTTCAGTTTTAAACGTAGTATTCCCCCTGCTCACAGTTTCAGCTAAGTGAAACGGCAGCATATCCTTTAAATCCACTAATTAAAATTAAAGCTTTTACTACTTAAGCATCATTGATGCTCAGCCTTGGCTCGGCCACCTAGTGGTGGAGAATATGGCTGTAATTAACTTCACGGTGCATCAGTGTCAGAGTCATCCTGCAGCTGCTATCTTGTTGGCTCCTTTGTTACTATACTGCTAATACCAGAGTGTTGCCTCAAGGTTACACACATTTCTTTACTTAAACACAGTCTTTTCTGTGATACTTTTTTTCCAGTTAGTTTTTATTCTTAGGTGTGAGCTCAGGGACACTAATGTAGAACTAAAGAGAATTTAATTCAATATATTACTATAAAGCAAATTGGTCTCAGATCAACCATTTTGGTTTAGTTATATGAAAACATACTGCACAGTGTCAGACTCTGCTCATTCATCATGATTTGTGTTTGTTACCAGCCTCTGGAAGCATCTTGCTATTACTAAAAAGTGTTTGAACCACGGTTCATACAAAATCTTGTAATTCTGGAAAATGCTCAGTTTTAGTTGTCATGTTTTCAAGGATAGAAATGTGCTTGAATTTGAACACACTCCCTGAAAAAAATGCTGTTTTTATCTTCACAATCATCCCGTCATCATATGTGTCATTCATAGCTTTAAAAAAAAAGCCCTTTGTAGATCTTTTACTCTGGAAATTAGCAAGCATTAAATAATGAAACACACGATCAGAGTTTATATGATCAGCTGGTAAAATAAACAAATGCATACTGTGATTGTTGTGCTTAAAAATAGTTTGCAGTTGCATTTATAGTAACAAGTTCAATGTAATGATAAAGGCTTTGAGAGTTTAGATTATTATGATTATTATTATTATTATTATTTTGGTTTAAAGGGCTTTAAGCGGTTTGATACCTGTTGAATATTCCCCACATACTTTCTGGCTGTCTTCACATAGAGATATGCACATGTAATATCTTTACCAGGAAACCCGTCATAGAATTATCGTATGAAAATGAAAGCAGTATAAAAAGAAGCTGCTCCTGCTTTTATCCACCTTTCAACTTTGCATAAACATCTCCCCCTGATTCTGTAAATAGTCTCGCTAATATATAAAGAAAAAAAAAAAAGCGACCGAACATGCCAAGGTAACTGTGACAAACTCCGTAAACATTTCATCAGCCGTGGGCGAGATGCCTGGTAGAGTTAAAGCATATCTAATAAGTATTCATCTGTTTTGTATTTACATAGTAGCTGCCTATAAAGACAGCTGCTTGTCATATTTGGATGCTGAACAGGAAAACATACATCAGCGAGCATCTTGACAGAAGCTGTAGTGACAGACAGCAGAGTCCTAACAGCTTAAAATGAGATATCTCTTTCTTATTTTGTTAAGTTTGTCTCAAAGTGCTGTGTGGAGGGAAATTAAAATATCGGAAACAGATAAAATTAAGTTGATCTCATTATCAGCACGTTAAGCTGTGTAAGCTGTGTGATCAGGCCAATAGAGATGGGATAGACTATTGACGCACCTTCTGCACAGGTTCCACGTTATAATCCAAGTCTGTCATATTCTGATGGCCTTTTCATTTCTTTCTCCCGCCAGGTTCAGCAGACCTGCACCAGATGTTTCCCACACCTCCGTCCTTAGAGCAGCACATCATGGGCTACTCACCCATGAACATGTGCAGCAAGGACTACGGCAGCATGGAGGTCCCCCCGGGCATGACCACGCTGGACGGCACCTCGTCTTTAGGAGGCCACTTCAAAATTGAGGTGGAGGAGAGCTTCTGCAGCCCCAAGCCATCTGAGATCAAGGTGGGTCCAGACTCAGCAAATCCGTCGGGTATTACTTCAGCGTCACTTACAACCGACTGAACCAGTAAGCCGAATTTACTGCCAGAGCGAGCCGATGACATGAGTCAAAGTGAATGATCATGGGTAGATATATGCTCTTCACCGTGCTCATTTTGAGACTGCTGGGTGCTCACATGGTCAGAGGCTGCCCTTCAGATCAGGAATACAGGGTTTATTCCCCATGTCATCAAGCATCTGCTCAGCTGAAGTGCCCATGAGCAAACACACTAAATCCCTACCAGATCTATAGACGGATTTCTTGTTTACGAATGTTACATGGTGTGCGTGCACTCAGGGGGCAAAATGACTTTGGTCAAAAGATTAAAGTCAACAGTTGTAATCGACGTTCATTTTACATGTTTTGTAAATCCTTGTTGACTCAATCATAAAATGTTATCAGAGTTAGGTCTGTTTGTGTATTTGTCTTTCATATCGTATTAATATGTTATGTAAAATGTTAGCTAACAGTGAGGTCTCTGGATGAAGTCGCCCCACCAAGTTTGTTATTCAAATAAATGTTTAGCTAACAGGAGCCGAATCACAAAAACTTAATGGATTGCTGACGTGTCCTGTTAATTTTGCTCAGCTTATCTGTTTTTTGTTGGTTATTGAGCCTGTTTATCCTCCTTATTCAACCATATCAGGAGCTTTGTCGTATCATTAATGTCAGTAAGCTAATTAACTCAAAGATCTTCACAACAAGGCTACATTACCACGTTTAAAATAAAAATAAAAAAGACAGCTACTGTAAGCATCCCATAGAAGACGTGAGACAGTGACGAAATGGCACGATCACATTAGAAAGTAACTCGGACCGCGCTGACTACATCAATAAATTAGTTCTCAGTAATGGTGAGAAATGACCAGATTAGCTATACTCTGCATAGGAACACACTGAGCCAGAAATTCAGTGAGAAAGAGTGAGAGAGGAGCTCAAGAAATCTGTTGACATGTTTACAGGCTGTAGGAAAAACTCCATCTCCTGTGGTGTCCTCCTGGGTCATATCTAGAAGGAAACCCTTGAGTTGCAAAAACTCTCAGATCGTGGTTTAGGTTCAGAATAATCACTTTCGCAAGATTTTTCACGGGTCTGGGGTTCCCCTTTAGACATGACCGTCCTCCTACCTGCCAGCGGCCCAAGGGAGGGAGAGGACTAGAGCATCTCTGTGATGACGTTCTGCAACAATATGATATGAGGCAATTTTCACCTCAACCGTAATGAACATATTTTAAGCTTCAGTGTGACTTACACTTTCCAAGGATGTAATTCTAAAACAAAAATTTAACCAGTTCTTATAACTCCAGAACTGTCCAGAGAATCATGTTTTTAATTTTCTTCAGTATTAAAGTGATCCTGTGATAATAGTCTGTACATCAATGACTACTTCTAACTTTTAACAATTAATCTAAATTGTTCACAAAATTGCAATATTGCCTCATGCAAAATTCACATTGCAGAAGATGTTAAATGCAAGGTGTGAGTCAAAATACCATTTTAAATTAAATATTGTCATGCTGCAGAGATATCTTGGCCTACGCATCATATTCTGCAGACTCAAGAGGATAGTTTACCCAAAAATGAAAATTCAGTTATTACCTACTCACCCTCTCGCTGATTGAAGGTCAGGTTTAGTTTTTTAGTCCACAAAACACTGCTGGAGTTTCACAGGAAAACATTGTTGCAGAATCTCCCGAACAATGGAAGTGAATGGTGACCAGTGTTCAAACGGAAAGAAAACAACAAAAAATCCTGTAAAATACCTCCATCTTTCTCGTCCGGCATAATCCGTCCGTAGTCCCCTCAAGCCCTGACATGCTGTTCACTTGTGTGCACACACCATCGCACCACACACACCAAGTTCAGGTTGGTGTATCCATGTGAATTTGGCTCCAAGCAAAGGATCTCCAGTGAAGGTTCAGGCTAAAAACATGGCTTTTGGAGACATGGATTACACCAGACGAGCAGTATGGACAAGCAGTATTTTAATGTTTTTAAAATGAAAATGAAAATAAGTATTGAAATATTGTCATTGCCTCTGATATCACAAATCATATTGCAGTTGCAGTATCAGTCAAAATAATCACAATTAGATATTTTTTCTAAATCGTTCAGCGCTTCTTTTAACAGAGTATTTATCCCCATCACTTTGAAATATCCTGATGAGTAGATGATGTCACTGATGTCTGCTGCATGTTTTAACTCCAAAAAGAAAATGGAAATTTTCAGTTTACACTCTGTGTCAAGTACAAGTAATACACTTGGAGTTATTGAGCTGAAGCTGCCACAGATGTTGTGTTTGGTTATGTCAAAGTCCATACAAACAATGCAGACATTCTCTGAGCTTTTTGTAAAACTCAGTTGTAACAGAAGGAAGCATGACTGACTTCAAATAAATAATGTGAAGCAAGTAAGGCCCCACAGATGTGCCTCGACGATACTTAACTTGCTGTACTGCACTGTCATGATTCTGAGGTTGCTGTTGGGTTTGTTCTCCTGTGCCCTGACCATTTTTTCTCTGTCAATACACTTTATCTTTTGTCCATCTTGCAGGACTATTCATTCGTGTACAAGCCAGAGCTGTGCCAGGCGTTCGTTGGCTGCTCCATGTTCGCTCCTCTGAAGACGTTGCCCAGCCAGTGTCTTCCGCCTATCAAAATACCAGAGGACTGCATCTACCGACCGAGCTGGACCATGGGCAGAGAGATGCTCAACCCCGTGCCTGTCATGACCTTCCTCAACAAGGACAGGTATGCTGCTGTAGTGCTTTTCACAGAGGTCTTTAATGAGCGGGAGTCCTCGGGTGTTGCCGTTATCACACAGCTGAGATCTTTATGATACACCTGTGTGTTGGAAGTACCATGCACTTACTAAAATGATCTGTTTAAATTACAGCTCAACAGAATCCCATTGAGTGATTCCAGTGGTGTCAATGCAGGGCCATGCTGACTCTCTTCTGCAAGCTTTATTTCTGTATAATTCATTTCTCGCTCGTTTCAAAGATTCCTTAGAATTTATCGTGATGATCTGGGCAGAAGGCTACTGAGGCTTTCTAATCTAGAGTCGCTGAAGAAACGCCACGGCTGTGCTGGCTGGTTTGTGTTTTGTGTGCAGGGAAGCATACACTCCGTCACTGCTCCCTTCCTGTCCACACACCCCCATGGTCTCTCCCCGGACACCCCCATAGCAGGCTGCTCAATTTCCCATGCATGGCTGCCTCAGGCGGAGCAGGGAAATGAGTGTAAAATGCCTTCTTGGTTGAAGATGAGGATTATCGCTGGAGTGGTGAGATGGGCCCCCACAGCGGCTCCATGCCACCTCACTGCTCATAGCAGCTCAGAGTCTCTATATCTGTCACTGTTCCTCTTTACTACACACAGCTACACCTCTGCTGCTCTCCACACACGCGGAATCTCTTATCAGAAAACTCCCAAAACAAACCTTGTTTGGTTCTATTGATTTTGTGCTTTCCTCTAATCAGACCAGTCAACCTTTATTACATTTATATGGACTTAAATTTATTATACCTGTGTGCTGCATTGACCCAGGAACATGAAATCTGGCAAAATCACCAAACTTGAGGAGTTCACTGATCTATTATCAAATCTTTCTACTCTGAGCAGACATTTTCATCACTTATTTCATCTTTTAACAATGTCAGCATTACTCTGGCTGTTTGGCTTTTTTTTTTCAAAAGAATCTTAATACAAACTAGGGCTGCATAGTTAATTGAAATATTATTGAAATTGAAATATTGTAACAATTAATTAAATAACCGATTACTAAATTAATCGCCAATTATTTTGATCATCGATTAATTGTTTTAAATGAGTTTAAGAAAAAAAGTAAAAAATTCCCTGATTCCACTGTCTTAAATATGAATATTTTTTGTTTTTTGTACTCCTCCAAGACAAGACATTTGAGGATGTCATCTTTTGGGGCTTTGGAAAACACTGATTGATTAATTTTTCACCTTTTTTCTGACATTTTAAAATAAACAACCATTAATTGAGAAAATAGGATTAGCGGTTACAGACAATGAATGATTGAATAATTGAGAAAGTAATCGACAGATTTATCAACTGTGAAAATAATCATTAGTTACAGCCCTATACAAATAATAGAAGTGGCAATTTTTTTGATAAAGGTAAAATGTGTGACAGAACAGCTTTTTAGTAAAGTACTGTGGTGCTGCAGAGATGCCCTGGCATATAAATCCTCGCCTCCAGATGTGAGAAAATAAGTTTGTTTGGTACAAACCCCAATAAATGTCACATTATCATGATTTTAATTACATTTTTAGTGAAAATGATAATGGTGAATCATATCGCAATTGTAATATCTGTCAAAATGATCATAATATGAATTTTTTACCATAATGGGCAGCCCTAATACAAACGCAAAACATGGAGTCAAGAGGAGTCACAGCACATACAGCAGTGTTTACACTGTATATTACTAACAGAGTGGGGCATTCACTGAAATTATTCCTCATGAGCTGAACATAGGTGTCAATTTTTGACAGTTTTTCCCCTCAAACCATGCAGTTTTAAATGAAAACACAAACCCTGTAAACTAATAAATGTCCTGGAGCAAATGCCAGAGCACTTCCTCAGGTGTGGTTGTGATTGGAAAATGTTTGGGCTCGTAGGAGAAACAGCAGTGTAAGAAAATATCAATACACATGAGTATTGCGATATTATGTTTTGTGATGCTGTATTGATTTTCAAAAACACTGTATTGTGATATCCATGATGCACACAAAGATCCGTGACAGTGGTTCGTTTTGTGTTATGTTTAAATCCTTGACCGCTTGATAGCAGACAGCAGTGTTGTTATCTATCGTCCCTGTTCTGATTGTGTAAAAAGTCAACTTTTTAAACTGTGTTCTTTATACTATTACAGTCAAAGTTTTGAATTGTAGCCCCTGTAACGTGATCTGTATCGCCTGATTGCCAATCCACAGTCCTAATAAGAAGGAGAGATGGCTCGCTCATGACTGTGAAGTGAAGTGTCAGCACACAGTTTATCCAGCAGGTTCAGGCTGAGCTGGAAATGTTGACTGACTTTCACATATGAAGGAATTAATTCTTTTTGCAGCAGAGCTAATTGCAACTGTGGGGCTATACTTCTGCCTGATGATTATTAAGATTTTTTTAGAGTACACTGGAGCATGACAGGAAATGTAGAGCAGAACAAGCAACAAAGGTGGTCACATTTTAAATGCTTTAATATGAGCCGGGCTCATTATTTTCTTTTTTTTTTATTGAGTGTGTAATTGGACTGCTAAGCCTGGTTAAGGTGGACTGTGCAGGGAAGGAGCGGTGTCTGCTCTCGGCTCTAAGCTTGGCCGGCGTCCAAAGAATCATGGGTAAAGATCTTATAATGTTGTGTTTGCGCTGCCGTCGTCGCGTCTGCATCCCATCTCGAACGTGCCCTGGCTGCAGCAGGAGAGAGGGAGAGTTGTGCTGGGACTTCCTTCTAATGGGTCCGTGCCAGGAGTTGTTCCCCACATACAGCTCGGGACATGATGTGCTCACCCCCTCCTCCCTCCCTCACTCCCTCCCTCCGTCTCTCTCATACTCTCTCTCCCTCTCCCTCTGCTTTCCTCACTGTTGCTTGCCAGCCCAAAAATAAACCTTACCTCAGAGGGACGCTCATTGAAATGTTTATTGAATGTCTTTCTCTCTCCCGCTGCTTCTTTTTGCTACCCATTTCTCATTCTCTCTCGCTCTCCCGCATTCTTGTTCTCTCATGTGTAAACATGTGTGCAGTTTAAACCCACTCTGCATTCCTTTTGTTGTGAACGTGGTCGTGCCCTACTGCCTTATTACCCGAACTGTCTTCACAAATGCAGGGAGACAGTTGGATAACAGTATATTGTTATTTCAAGCAATGTACCGAACATTGCTGCTGCTTTGGTTTTAAAAAAACTTGGGAAAACAAGTATGTTCTGTGCACTAGAGCAGGGCGTCTTCCTTATTTTCACGCCTCAATTAGATGTACTGTACAGTAAATCAGGACCTCGGCCAGGGTTCTTACGGGTGCTGGAAGTCCTTAAAAATACTTGAGTTTTAATGTAATGTTTTCAAGCTTTGGAAAAATGCTTGGATACGGGATAAAGTGCTTGAAATTGTAATCGCAGTACTTTAATCTATCACTATCTGACTGAATAGTCCACTTTTAAGATAAAGTAATGAGATAGGGCTGCATAGTCCATTAATCGGCTGAAAACGTTGATCAAAGTTCAAGATGACGTCCTCAAATGTCTTGTCTTGTCTTGTCCACAACTCAAAGATATTCAGTCAGAGAGGAGAGGAGTGAAAAACAAAATATATTAATAAAAATATTCACATTAAGAAGCTGAAATCAGAGAATTTGGTCTTTTCTTAAAAAGATTGCTCAAACTGTTTAATCGATTATCCAAATAGTTGGCAATTAATTTAATAATCAATTATTTGGGGTAATCGTTGCAGCTCTAAAATGAAATCAGATAATTGCCTAATTGCCTTTGTCTTTTGCACAAAATGAAGATGACTCACCTTGAACGTCATTTACCACTCTGCACGTGTGGCTACACTTAGTGTCAGTTTGTGTTGAAATTAAAGTTATTTGTCTAGTAATTGTTGAAGTGACTGTGTTCTATTGGCCCAGGCATGCCATCAACTAAAGATGCCAAGTCAACTTACAGACAGGTGACACAGTTTGACACACAAAACATCATTTTGGTTGTTTATCGCACAACAACTTCTTATTTAATGTCATGAAGTAATCAAATAGGGCATGATCATATTTGTCACTTATAGAAGGATTGTATAAATGTGTAATATGTCATTTATCACAGCTGTAAGGTGCTGGAAAAGCTTGGAAATGCATGTTGAAAATGCATGAAAAGTGCTTAAATTTGACTTTGGATGGGGTGTAAGAAGCTAGCACAGTGGAGATTCTCTTTTTTACTGTGAAGAACATGGGAAATTAAGCACATTGATATTGAAAGCTGTGATTAGAATAGTTCTTTTTATTCATTGTCTAATAATGATTTCTTATTGTCCTCATGGCTTTGTTGGGGATCACAGGAATCCTCTTAATGACCCCTGGACTCCCCCTGGTTTCCTCTGTCAGACACACTCTGCTGCCCTCTTTTATTTCTAACGGCTTTTCTAATTCTTCTCCTTTTGTCTTTCTGCCCCTCAGTAACATCCCCAGCGTGGGCAGCACCATGGACCAGGACTATAGCCAGACCTACACCCCTCAGACCCACACGCCCTTCATGTCGAACAGTGCCCCACCAAGCAACAGCGGCACCGGCATCCTGCCTTCACCCGCCACCCCACGTTTCTCTGCACCCACCCCACGTACGCCACGCACCCCACGCACACCTCGAGGCCCCTCCAGCGTCCAGGGCTCGCTCAAGTATGAGAACTCCGACCTGTACTCGCCGGCGTCCACCCCCTCCACCTGCCGACCGCTCAACTCAGTAGAGCCGGCCACCGTCCCCTCCATTCCCGAGGCCCACAGCCTCTACGTCACCCTCATCCTCTCTGAGTCGGTCATGAACCTCTTCAAGGACTGCAACTTCGACAGCTGCTGCATCTGCGTCTGCAACATGAACATCAAAGGAGCTGACGTGGGCGTGTACCTGAGTGACCCCGTCGGCGAGGCCCAGGAACCCTGCAGCTGTGGCTTCAGCGCCGTGGTCAACCGGCGTTACGGCAACGGCTCGGGGCTTTTCCTGGAGGACGAGCTGGACATCATCGGCCGAGGCTCGGACGTCAGCCGAGAGGCAGAAAAGCGCTTCGAGGAGCTGCGGCTCTCCTCGCTGGAGAGAACTGGAGTCGGGAGGGGCGACCGTGTCCCAGATGAGCTGATTCTGCTCCTGCAGGACCAGTGTACCAACCCTTTTTCACCCATTTCAACCCTGGAGCACGACATAGTGACGCGGGGGCCATGTGGGGTTCCTGTACCGCCCTGTGTGAGGGTGGAGGAGAGGGACTACCACAGTGACTGCTACATGGCCCTGGAGCACGGCAGGCAGTTCATGGACAACATGTCGGGTGGCAAGGTGGACGAGGCGCTGGTCAAGAGCACCTGTCTGCACCACTGGGCCAAACAAAATGGTGAGAAATACGGCAATCTAGATTTTCAAGCATGCACACTAAATTGTTTTTAAACGCATTGTAGTTTCTTTTGCCCGTTTCTGTTTAACTATCAAGAAACTGAAAGAGCCTTTTTGCAAATAATCATTCATCTTCATCTAAAATTTATTCACCATGAATGCAAACCCAATAAAGAAAAATATGTTTAGAAATATATTTATCAGGATTCATGTGACAAAATGTTTCACAAAATGAATTTGAAACGATTTCGAGGTGTTCATTGTCAATTTTGAGAATATTCTTCAAACAAATGAAATGAAACTGCATTTGTAACCAGAAAAAATGCACAGTTGTATTTTAGATGTTAAACCAACCAAACTAACGTTTTGTTTTTTTTGTTTTCGATGCCTTAGTTTTTTAAACATTGAAGTAGTATATAGTAGTGGAATGTTTTCTCTTTCTTTTAATCAGAAATATGTTTATTACAGGGTTCATATAGAGTCTATCTAACAGTTATACTTAGGTTAGGAATATGCTTCAATTTGAATATAATGCTTGAAAAAAGCCTCAACATAAACTGATGTTTCATCTACACAATCACACAGAAAATCTTTTAATATTTGAAATGAAACAATCTTGTCGTCATTTTTGTAATTCATGCCCAGATAATAATTCCTCTGTTGATCCCTTACTCTGAAAATGAGCAATAATTTGTTAGTATGATCAGCTGGTAAAATTGATTGCTTTGGGTATTTATAGTAAAAGTTTGGATATGAAGATAAAACGCTTAAAGAGTCTGGAAATGTATTGGTTTAGTTATGAAAAATGTTTGAATTTTCCTCTTTAAAAGCTGTATGAATCATGTTATGAGTTGTATAGTCTGAAAATGACAAATTGCCAATAACAATAACTACATTTAGGACTGAAGGATTTGTCGAGAAGCTCAGTGACATGTCTACTTTTTGGCGGCAAAAAGCAGTGTTGAGTTTCTTATGTTGTGATTAATCTTTAGCCTCCCCTTTACTCATCTGTTCTCCAGCAGTGGACGTGAGTGCGCTGTGCTCTCAGGACGTGCTGCGGGTGCTGATGTCCCTCCAGCCCGTGCTCCAGGACGCGATCCAGAAGAAGAGGACGGTGAGGTCGTGGGGCGTTCAGGGTCCACTCACCTGGCAGCAGTTCCACAAGATGGCCGGACGGGGCTCTTATGGTAAAGCTGGGGAAGTTTATACGCTTGATTCACAGTTGTGACTGATGTTTTGCTCCCATCCAGTTTAGTTGTGTTAAAATCAGATATCACTGATTCAGTGTTTTCCACCTTGTGTACGATGGAGCTTTCAGACTGTTCGGCCAAATATAAGATTTCCCTGAAAGTAAAACCTTTTAAAATGATAACTGGTCCATTCCACAACTGTGAGGGTGATAACAACATTTGGTGTTGGTGTGTGTGACATTTGGGATGTGTGTGTCTCAGGGTAGAAAAACTCTAGCTGTTGTCAGATCAATAAACAGTGTGGTCCCTCTGCTGTGGTCCAGATGTCAGCTCTGTTGGGAGGAGCTGTCAGACCGTTTGGTGACCTCACATTCTGATGCACAGTGGAGGGCGGCGGGAGGAGGGAAGGGTAGCTGACACCTTACCTGTTAACAACACCCGCTCACCGGTCTTTTCTTTCTGTCTGCCTCCTTCCACACTGTGTTTTCCCCCTCTTTCCACTTGACTCCCACAGGCACGGACGAGTCCCCGGAGCCCCTGCCCATCCCCACCTTCCTGGTGGGTTATGAGTACGACTCTGTGGTGCTGTCTCCGTTTGGTCTGCCCTACTGGGAGAAACTGTTACTGGATCCCTTCGGCTCCCACCGGGACATTGGCTACCTGGTGGTTTGTCCTGACAACGAGGCCCTGCTCAGCGGTGCCAAGAGCTTCTTCCGAGACCTCACTGCTGTCTACGAGGTAGAAACTCTGAAGAAGAGTGCAGACACTTCAGTGACTACATTTACATGCACAAATTATTCCACTTTTTGCCCTTATTCTGAAAAACACACAGTGAACGCAACCACACTCTTTCATTCCCTCAACCACCTTCTTGAAAAGGCCAGCGTAGCGATAATTTGTCTTATATAATATATTCTGCAAATAGGTTAGCTTTCTCCTCCAGAGCAGAAATATGGGCTTTTCTTTCGTGCATGTATTGTTACCCCATTTTGCACACTGTGGTAAAAACTCCATTCGAGAGGCATTCTAAATCAGTGTTAACCAACCCTTTTTTCTGGGGACCTGCTTTCTAAAAATGTCAAACCATCGTTGTTAAGTTAATTTGTGCATAAATGAATTTTACTGCCATTTCCACATCACCTTATATTATCTGGACATGTGTGTATTACAGGTGTTAAATACTTTAAAAAGCTTTGCTGAGCTATTTGAGATCATTTACTTTTTTTGTTTAGATAAATTTGAATCTTTGAAGTTTAGAAACTCACATTAACATTATGTGGGTGCTTGAACATTAAATGGTTTTCATTGGAAATGTCAAAATATGAACCATTCTTCACTTTCACTTAAACAAGTTTACTCAGTAATTGTTGAAATACATTTTGGGGGGTTCTTAAACTCAAAGATTCAAGTTTCATTCAAGAATCATTGTAAAACTTTTTTTTTTTTTTAAACTTAAGAGTTGGATTTGGGCTCAGAACTGAGACATCTATAGAACTTTTTAGTTTTTACAGTGTAGGACATTTTAGCCTACTTCATAAGTGAGACAAAATAAGTGCATTTAGGCAGAATTAACAGGCTCATTTTTTCCTCTCATCAGTAAAAACAATACACACCTTAAAAATGCCTTTTAAAAGGTTTACTGCAGACAGAAATCTTAATCTTGTTGAATTTCTTACATAGTTTTGATTTATTAAGGCAACTAAAATCTCCTGTGGGTTCACCTGTGGGTCATGACCCAGTCTTTGGGAATGACTGTTCTGAATGCTTTGTCTGGTCCAAAGAATGCTCCTAAAACTTGAGTAATACTGCCCACATATCTTAACTGGAAAATGCTAAATTCAGAATAAGGCCTGATTCAGAATATCCAAATGGAATATGCTTTTTACATGACCTGTATCAAAGT
Organism: Lutjanus campechanus; assembly: GCA_027495735.1. Classification (NCBI taxonomy): domain Eukaryota; kingdom Metazoa; phylum Chordata; class Actinopteri; order Lutjaniformes; family Lutjanidae; genus Lutjanus; species Lutjanus campechanus. The sequence goes on along the minus strand of JAJHUR010095384.1, from coordinate 8,765 downwards.
CAAAATATTGTCATATTCTCAGTAATAGTGCAAAATTAGTGTGCATGTGTTGTCAGTGTTGGCACAGACTTATTCCTGATGTAAAAATCCATTTTTAGTGGAAACATTTAAAAAGAAACACTGCAACTACACTAAAATCTGTATCTGTTGACTACTGTAAAATGACATTTATGTAGCAGCTCACTCATTGTTTTTCCACTTTGTCTGTCTGTTTTCCTACAGTCATGTCGACTTGGCCAGCACCGGCCCATTTCTAAAGGCTACCCCGATGGCATAGTCCTCGTCGGTGGCAATGGCACCAAGAACCTCGTGGATCAGCCAGTCAGCGACTGGTTCCTCAAGGCTGCCAGCGGCAACAGCGATGCCTTCACTAAGCTCAAACTCTATGCACAAGTGTGCCGCCACAACCTCGGTACGTGCCATTTACAGCCTGTGTTTCTGATTCTTCATGGTCCTTGGTTCTTGTGTCGCTCGATGCTCGGCTCAGTCAGCTCTTTGTTGCCGAGTTTCCACCCTCGACACCACTTGTTTTAGTTCTAAAAAAGGCTAGCTAGAGAGCCTTGACTGCCTGAAAGAGAACTTGAAATCAGTGTAGGAGGAGGTGAAGTTGAAATGGAATAAATGGAGTGTTTTTTTTTTCATTTTCACAATGTTTGGTGTTATTAATAAAAGTCCAATGTTGTGCTTTTCTTCCTCAGCTCCATACCTCGCATCACAGCCATTGGACGGTTCCCTCCTCACACAGCCCAGTCCCCCGCCCTCGTCCAGCCAGTCGTCATCCACACAACTGTCTAACTCCGCCTCCAGCTCAGTCGGCCAGCAGGGATCAGCGAACACTGCGGGCTCCTCCGTTGCCAACAACAGCAGCAGCAGCAACAACAGTGGGTCTGCGAATGGCTCTGCGTCATCCAACAGCCTGGTGACATCCTCAGGCCAGCCTGGCAGCGGGATCCCGTCTGCCAAGCCCACCTCTTTCCCGCCCTTCGGGAGCATGGGCAGCCAGGGCCAGGGAGGTGCCCCCCAGAGTGGACAGCTGGGACAGCAGGCTGGTACCCAGAACACTGGCACCTCAGGGGACAGCTCCAGCAGCCAGGCCCAGGGGCCCACAGAGCCTCCAGAAAGGTACTGCAGGACACACAAGCCTGCACACCATCTACTCAGAAAAAGCAGAATGTATTTGATCAGTTTTAACTGACAGCAAGTCACAACAAGCTTTGATCTGCTGTGTTTTAAGCATTTTAATGTTGTGATATCACTATTAAGAACTCTACTGAATTGGTAGTTCCTCCACTGAACATGAGACACAATAATATCAGAATTCCATATTAAAGTAACTTTTTATATTCTGCAAAGCAAAATGTGTATCATGGTCCTTGCATTTTAGCTAAGAGGTTGCTCAGTGACACTTCTCTCAGACATTTAAATAGATTTTTGTGTCTTGAATGTGACAGAGCCATTCAGAAGCTGAGGACAAAAACTGAGAACTGAGTCAAGCACAATGTCAGCTGTTTGATCACAGCGTCTGTGTGTGTGATCCTGTCTCACTTTCTCCAGCACTTTGGAACGAGAGAAGGTCGGCGTGCCCACGGACGGGGAGTCCCACGCCATCACGTATCCACCTGCCATTGTTGTTTACATTGTGGACCCCTTCAGCTACGAGGAAGCCGACGGCGGCCCGGGGCCGGTACCAGCCCACTCCAGTGTGTGGACGCTGGGTCTGCTACGCTGCTACCTTGAGTTGCTTCAGTTCCTACCCCCACACATCCGCAACTCTATATCTGTACAGGTGAGTGAGGTCCCCAGGAGAGCCGCATTTTTATTGCTGACCATATTGAATTTTTATTATCATGAAGGTAATTGTGTATTCAATGTCAGCGTGTCAATTACTCCTTAATGGATGACAGATTATACTCAGTGGCATCATTGCTGACATATCCATCATCATCAGAAGCAGTAAATTGTTCATGATTACTGAGTGACCAGACAAATAGAAAGTCCCTCACAACATAATGCAATACCACAGCAATAAATACTACCTTACTTATATATTAATTTTTACATGTTTGTATACAGAGTCTTGTATGTTTTATAGGCTGCACTCTGTTGGGTTTCAGGGTGGTGTTCTTGACTGAATTATATTGCAAGGTGTTGCTCATAATACACCAGCCTTCGAAAATGATCATGAAGAGAATTAACACCTCTCTTACTCAGTGTCAACAGCAATTAAAAATTTCCTGAATCATTTCAGACATGACTCGGTTTGTAAAAGTTCACAGCCTGTCATCCAGTGTTACTTAATGTGTGTACAATGATCCAGTTAAAACAAAGAGCAGTAATTTGGCTGACAAGATGAGATTTGACTCGGGAGCCTCTCGACTGATGGTTCGAATCATCCGCATTTAGGAGGCAGCCCTAAGTTGTAGAATATAATAAATCAGCCATTTCTTAACTTAAGAACGTTACGGCTCAGTTTGAATTCTGAAAATCCTCTGCAGCCCACCCATACCTTTAATCACTTCTCTTTTCAACACATGAGATTAATCATACCAGTGATGAGATATAAGATTCCCTCTGGTGTTAATGTGACAGGTCACCAAATATGGTGCAACACCTGTTAAACTAGGTCAGCTAAATGAAGAATAACACATAATTTATGTTTCATTGCCTTTTTTTTTTTTTTTTTAAAGTTAATCATCATTGGTATTTTATGGTAGTTTAAAACTTACTTTTTACTATTTACTTCTCATGACCTCTCAAGGCCCACACTTTTGGAATCACTGGAATAAATCTTTATTGTTCACCAGTGTGGAAATTTGTCTTTGGCTCACCAAACACAAGAAACAACAGTGTTTAATAAAACAAACATGAGGAGAAGGCACTTCACATTATTAAGCACGAATCATTGAACATTGAAAGCAGTTCATGTCATGTCTGTGGCTTAAATCTGATCAGTCACTTTGCAGAGTGAAGAGTTGGATTGCACAGAGCTTTTTAAATAACCTAATGTCACCCAGTGTACATCTATGCAAACTCAACTTATTTTACACTTAAAATTCAGGCTACTTGTCACAGGGAGTCCTACTCTTCTGTCCTCTGTGGCTGTAGGGGGAGCTTTCTAACATCTGAGACTTAAGATGTCTGATGATGTCATCAGTCTAGTTACCACAATTCCCCTGACTTTATAGAAGTGACATACTAAATCGCTGGAGTGTCACACAACTAAAAATGAAACCATGAAAAAAGTTTGAAAAAAAACTTTTCCCCTCCTTTTCAGTGCTCACTCGCCTCTTTTCACTAAATCGCAGAAGTGAGTGTAGAGAGAGTGTTATACTTACGTTTCCGGTGTCTAACATCTTATGTCTTTTGTTCCTCAGATCGTCCCCTGCCAGTACTTGCTTCAGCCAGTCCGAGGCGAAGACCGTCATATCTACGCCCAGCACCTCAAGTCTCTAGCCTTCACTGTCTTCGCTCAGTGCAGACGGCCGCTGCCCACCTCCACCAATGTGAAATCGCTGACGGGCTTCGGCCCGGGCTTGGCCATCGACACCGCACTGAAGAGCCCAGAGGTAAATGCAACATGTGGCCAAGTTGTATCAGTTGCACTCTTGTTTTCTTTTTTGTTTTTTTTTGACATGATCCACCTGTAAAGCAGAGTAATGTGTTTTAGTTCTAGTGTGCAGTTGCAGTTCAGCTCTTTAGCTGATCAGTAGCAGCGCCCTGTCGGCCATGTGAGTTAGCATCAACATGCTAGTGTTGTCTTCTGATCGATAGGCAAGCAGACAGAGGCTGACACCGTGGCCCTAGCAGCAGCATTTCAGTTGCTTTCAGCTCTCCCGCCAGACATGAACCTGACCTGATATGACCCAGCCTCTTGCCCCGGCTGTGTTCAGTCTGCCACTGAGAAGAAAGAAGGCAATGAGATATAGAGTTCTTAGTGCTAACCATCCTTGTAGTTTTTTCTGCTGGAACAAGACCAAGGGAACTTGTAACCCTCTGCTACTCCAGAGTTTTCTTTCCATTATCTGCTTGGCTAGCTCCCTGAGACCTCCATAATGGGATCCCGACTCCAGGTTTAGACAAAGGGGTGCTTTAGATCAGGACCTAATTCAGTTGACTTCCTTGGAGCTGGTGCCACCTTTTCCCTTTAACAAACTGGCAAACCTTGAGCTGCCTTGTTGGGATGTGGATGGGACAGTGAGAGTGACACAAGAGACAACTTTTCTTGAAAAGTTGCGTGAACTGAGCAGAAATTGGGATTGAAAGAATTCAGCAGCCAATCACAACATGCATGCACAACATTTATATATATCTGGAGCATGTCTAATTTATCTATCTACTGTATGTAGAAGGACTGAACCAATTATACTAAATCCTTTATCTTCACATCTTCACCTCCCAATCTGCAGAGGCCGGAGTGTTTGCGTCTGTATACACCTCCCTTCATCCTAGCACCGGTGAAGGACAAGCAGACGGAGCTCGGGGAGACATTCGGGGAGGCATCGCAGAAATACAACGTGCTGTTTGTGGGATACTGTCTGTCCCATGACCAGCGCTGGCTCCTCGCTACGTGCACTGACCTGTATGGGGAACTCCTGGAGACCTGCATCATCAACATAGATGTACCCAACAGGTAGGATAACCACGAGAGATATTCCCAAACCATTTTTTCTCATACATTTTTTCTTTTTCACAAAATTTGGATTTAGTTCTGGTTCTGCGATTTGGATATCGCATTTGGCCATATTGCAATTTTATTGCACTTGCAATCAATCGTGCAGCCCTCATGGATGTGATGGCTGTCATTGTTGTATGGCCTGGCTCAGGTTCAACCCTTGTAAAACATGAACAGATAAACACAAATAATGAATGTCATAGAACACGGCTTCACCATCCTGGGGAAAAATGGCATACAGGATGCTGCTGGGAAGTAGCAGGGTCCACGGCCCTACCAACTTTACAATAGGGCTGAATGACTTTTTTTTTTTTTTAAAACAGTCTTTTTACAATTATTTTGACTGATATTGCAACTACGATATGATTTACAATATTAAAGGTAATGATAATTTTTACATCATATTCTCATTTTGATTGAAAAGTGTGTTAAAATGATTATGGTGTGATGTGATGGTTTTTGCATATTTGGCCTTTAACAAATATTGCACCTCCTGCGATTTGAAAATTGCAGAAAGCCATAATCTGATTTTGATTTAAAAAATAATAATTCAATTAATTGTGCAGCCCTCGTTTACAGTTGTTATTATCATCACTCAGAGTCATTTAACCCCCACAGCTGTTGAAAATAATGTATCAGCTGTCGCGCAATATTTATGTGCAAATAATTTTAACAGTCTGGTCCATCGCATTTGTTTGAACACTAGAGCCCTCACACAGCAACCTGCTATCATCCTCCACATTCTCAACTGGTTCATTTTTCTCTCTTAATATCCCACGTTCAGTCACAGCTGCACAACAAATGTCTTCTAACCTTATAAACGATGTATGAAAGTGGTCACCAACACTTAAAATGTGTCTGCTTGATATCCAAACTGTGATTATTTTATTTTTATTTTGCATCAGTTTTATCATGCTAGCTGTCAAATGACAGTATGAAGTATAAATTAGGCTTGAGTGGGAAGACACACAGCTGTCAGTCAAGCATGATCTGCACACACCCACACGTTCATTCCTGAGAAGAGGTTCCTCTTTACCTGCCTGATGAGCTTGGGCTCACTAAATTTTCAACTGCTTTTTAATGTTGCGAATACTTTTAAAAGTGGTTTTAACGTGTGTGTCATCGTTCCGCAGGGCGCGGAGGAAAAAGGGCTCCGTTCGGCGGCTTGGCCTGCAGAAGCTGTGGGATTGGTGCTTGGGACTGGTGCAGATGACATCGGTCCCCTGGAGGGTGGTGATTGGCCGGCTGGGCAGGATAGGACACGGAGAGCTAAAAGGTAAGGAGGACCGTCATGCTAAAATGCTTTTTCATGACCAAATTTTTTTTTTTAAATGGAGCGTTCAAGTCGCTCCAGTGTGTTTCACGGCAGGGTGTCACTCATTCATCCCTGGTGCTCTGCTCTCTTCATGTTCCAGACTGGAGTATTCTGCTGAGCAGGAGGAACCTCCAGTCCCTGAGTCGCCGTCTGAAGGAAATGTGTCGAATGTGCGGCATCTCCGCCTCAGATACTCCCAGCATCCTCAGCGTGTGCTTGGTTGCCATGGAGCCCCAGGGATCCTTTATCATCATGCCAGGTACAGTGTGTGCACATGACAAAGATTATAAATACACCTTCTGTCTGTTTTAACGTACACTTCTCATCGAAGTCGCTCCGAGAAAGGCGGCGGCGAGGTTTGTTCGTGTGCTGTTTGTGTGAGTGTATGTGTGCGAGGGAGTGATGGATGGCAGCAGCATATCACAATGCGTGTCCCCTCCTTGTCCAGATCAGATTGATGGCAGGGTAGATCATGTACCTTTCGCTCATAAAGCACTAGCTCTCAGATGCCCATTGATCTCAAAGCGGTGTGATGGAGAGCCAGATCAATGGGTTTATTTTGGGAAACGAGTGGGGGATTGTCAGTGCATCATACCAGGATTGTGTTGAGCGATGCTGGGCCGAGGACATCTCCTTCCTCAAACGCTTTTCAAGCTGAAAGAGATTAGCAAGGTTGTGTTAGTGTCAGATGACTATGACCAGGGGGGTTTACATGCTCTCACTGTAACATGGAATTTAAACTTAAGAGAGGTGTTGTGACATTTTAAATCTAGTTCCCTTCATGATTATGAAACACAAATGAGGATAACTACCACTGTGAGTTTAGCTTATGTAATCAATGCTGTTAAATTAAGACGTATTAATATTTGAACAGAAGTTTCATTTATTTTGAAAGCTAGAGTTGAAAAGGAATTTATTTAAATCACAACTGTAAAGCTGTTACTCGGTTCTCAGTTCAAGATGTTACTTGTATATTATTAAGACTCTTGTTTTTTTTTACACTGACTGAAAAGAGCTGTAAGAATTGTAAACACAGCTGATTATCATAAACCAACCAGAATATCATTTATAAACTCACAGGCTCTCAAACTGAGAGATTTGACGGACTTCGAAACTGCTCAATTAATGTGTGAAGTAAAAAAAAACAAAAAAAAAAACAAGATGCTTCCAGACTCTATCCAGAGGTTGTTTCAAATTAGAGTGAGTCAGAAAGAACTCAGAGAAATTTGCATGTTTACAAGAACAAAGATTAGAACAAATGCCAAACAAGGATGTGTAACAGTTAGAGGAGTTAATTTGCAGAATAGTTTTGGGAAAAGAAATGAAAATGTGTAATACTCTGAATAGATTTTAAATAAGATGAGTAAAAGATAGAAGATGGAGGTATGAACACGAGAGTAAAATCCACAATTAGACTTGACTTTTGATTTTAATGTCACAATACAATTAGATTTTTTTTATTTTTAACTTGAATTAATGTGCACTGACGCCTGTGCCATTGTTAGATTATCGTTTCTTGATTTGCAAAGATGAACAGATCATTGATTTTATACCCCAACAACTGTCAGATACATTTTAAAATTCTTTAAAAACAGTCTATATGCTATCAGGTAATATAATGTTGATGACGGTAAGCTACAGTGCGTGTTTTTTTTTTCTTTAGACAAGCACAAATAGGCACAGGTGGAAAGAAAAAAACCCCTCAGTTTTCAGTTTAATATTGAAACTGTAACATCCCTTGTATAGATAATATACATATATATATTGTCCGTGTGTAAATCTAAAGGGATTTTCACATAATGACTGATGTAAAAAGGGTTGCTTTAATAATCTAAGGCTTCAACCTGCACATTTTCAGTCAGTATTACTTGGTTTGATTTGATGTGCATTTGAGTTACAAGTTGCAAATGACCAAAATAAACTAAAATCAAACTCATGTCTCACTTGGTCCTTGTGTTAGTATTAAAAAAAGTTCTCTCCGTGCTTCACTTAGCTCAGAATGTCCTTCTGACACAGTGCAGTAGATGTCAGGATATCACTAGCTGTGCAGAGGGAAACTTAACAAATCACAAGGGCTGTAGAACCTTGTGCTAATGGTTGCCATTACAGTCGATTCTGTCTAAATTGACGCAGGGTTACATTTCAGTCATTTGTTTGGCAGTATTCATCAGTCTCAGTTTCCTGTTTGATGCTTGAATGCTACAGAGTTGGAGTATATTAAATTCCTTTTCTGAGTTATATGATGTCCTTGGCTCAAAGTGGAGAATTTGCTCAGTCAGAGATCAGTTAAAAGATTGTACTCGTACTAGATAGATTGATATTTTGTTTCACCCTTCTTAGCCACGCTCTCACTCTCTCCTCCCTCCCATCAGACTCCGTGTCGACGGGCTCGGTGTTCGGCCGCAGCACCACCCTGAACATGCAGACATCCCAGCTGAGCACCCCGCAGGACACCTCCTGCACCCACATCCTGGTCTTCCCCACCTCCGCCTTCGTCCAGGTGGCCAGCTCCAATTACACCAACATCGACCCCAACATCGACATTCTCAACGCCACCACTGGTCAGTCGTGCTCCTTCATCTATCTTGCAGTCGTTCCCCGGGATGCTCTTGCCTTTTTAATTCGGTGTGGCTAATCTTGTTTGCTGGACCTTTTTAAACGGAGTCACAGATGTTAAAGGGAAACGCAGCAATTACTGCGTTTTCCCCTTTAATCTGGACTGTTTGTTTCCAAATCCTTCCTGTTTACTTTTTCAGTCTATTAAGACTCTGTTGTGCA
>JAJHUR010095383.1:0-12837 GCA_027495735.1 Lutjanus campechanus | reverse complement strand
ACTTTCCAAAATAAACATCAATAAATTTTCCATTTTTATAACCTTTACCATAGGTTCTACCCTGTCTCTTTTCTAGTAGGAGATTAACATTTTTTCTTTTAACAACACAAAGTTGGCTGATTCGTTATCACAGCGCTTGAGAGGCCACAGAGGTGTGGCCTTCTAAGTAGCCTACAAAGAAGCCTATTATTTTTAATTGAGGACAGAGAAACATATAATTTCAAATAATTTTATATACAGACTTTTGTATAAACTGTGATTTTAGATAACATGTGCAAATCTAATTTTGACAAAGTCCTGGGGCCCCCTGTAATTTCTGGCACCCTCCTAAGGGGGGCCCGGACCCTAGGTTTAGAACCAATGCTCTTGTTTACCCAGTTCACCACTGCTGACATGCAGTGCACTTTTCAGCTAAGCTGAATGATACGGGTTAATATAGTTACCATCCATGACTGGCTGGCTGCTATTAAGGAAATGCATGTCACTTAACCCCCCTTACGCACATACAGACAAATACTGACAGCTCCCAATAAGTTTGTTTCTAAACTGCAACTCTGTATTGGCCCTCTGACCAATGTTAAACCCTCCTCAAGAAACCTGGGTATAATCTACCACCAAGACCTGAACTTTGACCCTCACAAGTTTGTGCAAGATTCAAACTTAAGTTTGTTCCTCAACTAAAATATTTCCATTAGCTGAGGGTTGTTAAATAAAGCCTCTTAGGTTGTTTCCTTGCCTCAGTGTTTGGACTAAAGCTTTCACGGTAGTTACTGTCATAATACAGCACATGTGCACTTCAGTTACCATGGTTATACTTCACTCACATCACCATCCTTTAATGTTACTTTATCTAAGCTACAAATATACAAACTATGAAAACAAAAAAGACAGAGATGTTTCATGTTGTTTTTTGCCAGTATTTTTAGATTCAATGAGTTTCATAATCAAAAGTCTAAGATTTTCATTTTCTTCACCAAAAAAACAATCAAGACTCGGACTTAAAGTGCGGCACTTTGAACAGGCCTTCTCTCACACTTTGGAGGCAACACGTGCTGACCTGTGACATCATAGTGCAACTCTTCCCTTGACCTCCCAGGGGTCAACCTGCATTCACAACACAATGCGACTGTCAACACTCATTCCCCAGCCTGACAAGAGGAGCGCCGCATAATCAGCGCCGTCGTCACTGAGCGATGTCATTAGGAACGGCTGGCTGAGCTTCTATGGCCGACCCAACACTGAGCACATCAGCGCCTGGCTGCTGCTGCACTGTGACCTCTGTGAACACCGGGCCCCGAGAGCGGTAAAACGTGTTCTCAGCTGCATGCTGCCCCCGCTGACTGGACCCATTTGTTCTGCAGCAACGATATTTTCACTGCACCTTTACCTCACAGGCAGAGACAGAAAAGTGTAGTGTAACATGTGTGATGTGAAGTGGGATTTATGTTTTATGCAGGTAAAGCAGAGCCTCGGTGGAGATATGAGAGTGGCATTTTATTCTGAGGTGCAGGCAGGAGAGCTTAAACTGCAGCCTTAAAATGAGCATTAAAATTTCAACAGTGCAGTGAATAGCTTTCGTCTTGTGTAAGGGAGTCATTTGCAGTCAGAATTTAGCCTGAGCTGACGCACATGGTGTCTGCTTTTATAGTGGAACTCCCTTTTCTACAGTCTAAAGCTCTATATTACATCCAGGAGTATAATTTATCTCCCTGCTAGAGAACACGCCTGGAGCAAAAGCCATCAGTTAAAGCTCAATTAATCAATGCAGTTGTTAATGTAGCAATCTGGAACACATTAGGATAAATGTGCATACAGTCCCATACGGTCTCTAATGGCTGTGTGTCAGTGTAAACACAGTTAATTTGACTGTCAATTCCTTTTATACAAAGTGCTTACTGACCACTATGCCATCATCATCATCATTATTAACTACTCAATGTCAAGTTTGGTTAAACCCATTTCAGACAGAAATGCTGACAAAAAACACATGATTAAAGGGACAGTTCACCCCAAAAATGAAAAACACAGTTTTCTTCTGGCCTGTGGTGGTATTTATCCATCTATACTGATTTGGTGCAAGTTGCAGAGTTCTGGAGATACCAGTTGTAGAGAATTCTGCCTTCTCTCCAATATAATGAAACTAGATAACACTAGTCCCGCAGTGCTAAAAAGCACCCCAAGAAAAAAATAACATTTAAAAAAAAAACTCAATAGCAAAGTCTCTCTCAAGAAATCATGACTCACTTGTTCAAAATAAAGTACAAACCTTGTTGCGAGAATCTACTGAAACTACTTCAGAATCTACTGAAACTATTTCTGAATTCACTGGAACTACTTGAAAAAAAGTAGTTCCTACATGAACTGCTCAGAACAAGGTCTGTGGATTATCTTGAGTAAATGAAACTTAGAACCTACTGGAACTACCAGGTCATGATTTTTGGAAAGAGGTGCTGGTTTTGACATGCATCCCATTAGTTCCATTACTGTATATTGGAGAGAACGCAGATATCTCTGTGGTTGATATCTGCAAAGCTAAAACCAAAAAAATTAGATGGATAAGTAGCATGACAGGCCAGAGGGAAAATATGAATTTTTGATTTTGGAGTGAACTGTCCCTTTAAGACTACCAATTTGCTAACTTCCGAACACAAACTACTGCTTCCTTATTTTTCATATTTATTGAAAATACAGAAGTTGGCAGGGACACTTAAAGGTCCTGATAATGCAGACTAAGCATTCAAAAACAGAAACTGAATGCTATGCTGCTATATCTGGTAGTTTCTGAGCGGTTCTATAAGTTCCACTTTACAGCATCACACACACACTTTTGTTATGTAATCATACGTCAAAATTATGTTACATTTTTAACAACTTAAGCCACAGGACTTGCAGTCTTTCATTGCATTGGAGAATTAATGAGTAAAGACAACTTTTAATAACCTTAATCAGTGCCTGATATAAAATTATTGAGCCTGACCTGATGTTGACCTGAGAGGCCGCAGTGCCCTTCAGATTAGAATATGATCGCTGAGGACCTTCCTTAATCAATCATTGGTAACATTAATGATCACTTGATCAATTGTCATTAAAAAAAGAACACATTTTGCTTATAACAAAACCAAATGTGTTTTTTACTCTTCAATCAAAGCTTTATTTCCACAGCAACATATTGCACAGCCTAAGAAAGGCAGATGTAAAGATCTACATGTAAAACGCACACTTGAATATTGGTTAGAAAATGTGAAGCATGCTCACAAAAATAATCTGTTATATTTCAGACCTTTCTTTGATAGTAGAGCGATTCTGGTTGGATGGTGCTTATCCCTCAACTCCCATTACTTTAAGTCAACTTAGTGCTTACAATAACTTCATTTAGCACTTACTCTGACATGTTTCAGTTTTTACATTTGAGCTGCCACTAATGTCTTTCAGGTCTCCTCCTCAGCTGACAATTTCAGCTTCACTTCCACACGGACATTTTAACTCCTTCAAGCCGTTTCACTTTAACTTCATTCAGAAACAAATTGAAATTTCTACTAACTGCCCTCTTTACAAGTGTTCTCTTTTCTAATAGCAAGCACACAAGCATTTTCTTCAGAACATTTTGACTTTCTTACTTTATTCATTTACTTTGAAACACAAGTCACTTGGTCAGTGGAAGCTACACATACAGCTCCTGATAACGCAGACTAGGCATTGAAAAATGGAAAGCATGGTTGAGCCAAAGATACATTAAGTGCAACTAGATCTAAAATATTATATTAAATAGTCATAGGAAATGGCCAGTGTTCGGGGGCTTCCGTTCTACCCAGTGGATATCCCAGCCAAGACTGACACTCATTAACTTTCCTTGGAACTTTCAACTGCATCTCGTGCTCTTCATCAGTGGACAGAATTGCCCAGTTGTCATTAAAGATTGCTTGGTTATGGTATGGAACCTAAGTCATGTGATGTGGTTGTGAAGGGAAGTGGAAAGCTCTGGAAATGCTGGTGGACACTGAGTTAGGCCTTTGAGAATAGTTTTGACAGTACAGGTGAAATGTTGAGAATAATGTTTTATTTTTGTAGAACTTGAAAAAAAAAAAGTTTCTCTTCTGCCTGGCTCTAATACTCTTCTGTATGTTTGACAGAAACATTGTGATATAGAATCTTTTTTACAGAATTTGAAGTTATTCTCAAAACTTTAAGTGAAGCAAATTATTCTTCAGATAAAAAATGCTTGATTATCTTGTTAGAGAAAACAAACCTGTAATAACTCAATAAAGGCTTGAACTGTATGATAAAGTACCTTTGCAACTGTGACTGATTTAAGTTGCACTTGTAGCTAAGTTAATTCTGAAAGTGGGCCATTTAGAGGAAGTGCTTTCACTGCATCTAAGTTCCTTTTTTATACAACATGATGAGTTGTTAAGACATTTCACACAGCTCTCCATAACATTAACTACTCAGCTTTCAACTGTCCTTCCTTTCAAGTTTTATATAACCACAAGGACTCATACAAACAAACATGAACACAAGCACTCATTTCTGCTTTCCGTACATGACCTAGATTTGGAATTTAAAGTTTTTTTTGTAAAACATTAACAGCTGAGGTTAGCTGTTGGAGATGGAGTAACTTCCCTGGTTTGTAGCTTAAAGAACAGTAGTTAGACTGCTGAGACTGAGCGGGATGGTCTCCAGCTGTGTGCACTGTAATGAGCAGCAATTACTCTGTATGACGAGTTAACATCAGGTCCCCTGCCGCCACTGCTGCTCTGTGTCACTTTACCCTGAGAAAGAAGCATGTGAGTCAAGGATCCCAACACATGGAGCTGAACTTTTCTTATCAGGGCTCAGTTAATCAGTGAACCGACCCTGTATCAACAGCTGCGCTGCTCAAACTTTTTGGCTCCTGGCCTTAAAACACACAGTTTGGTTTTGGGATTTTATTTTCCACATTCAAGCAAGATCACTTGGCTGGTTTCCTAAGAATCTCAAGGGACTGCAAATACGTGTCATTTTAAAGTGGTCAAATTTGTGCAGTGCTTGTACATTGTACTTAGTGGGTGGCTGTGGCTCAGGAGGTGGAGTTGGTAGTCTACAGGCTTGTTGGTTTGAGCCCCGCCTTCTCCTGTCCATATGTCGAAGGGTCCTTGGACAAGACACTCAACCCCGGGATGCTCCCAGGGGATGCACTATCTGGTCCTTATTGCTGGTCCCAAGCCCGAATAAATGTGGCAGGTTGCATCAGGGAGGGCATTAGGTGTGCAAAGCCTGTGCCAAATCAAATATGTGGATCATAAAACTAAGATCCCCATGCTGGGTAGGGTAGGGGAGCGAGAGCAAGAGAGTTTGCCAGCGAGACACAGATGATCCACTGAATGATCCGCTGGGGTGACCCCAAATTGGGGAACCGTTGAAAGAATAAGAAAAGTGTCTGTACTTTCCAAAATCGTATGGCAGTTAAACAGCACTGACTGTCATCATTATGAAAATATTATTCCTTGGAATTTGTTTTGAGCTGAAAGCTGTTGCAATTTCTGAGTTTTAGAGGATTTTTCCAAGAAAAGAAATTTGGGGAAAGTCCACTAAAAGCCTATTTATCTCTCCAGTCACATCTGTTTCACTTGCATTATATATTTTCATGCTGTTTGTGCAAGATAACAAACTCAAATTATAAAACAAACCCAAGGCCTATCTAAGAATGAAAGAGCAAATTTGAAGGCTTTAACGAACTGGATGACACAAAAATGGACACATACTGCAAATAATTACTTGAAATAACAGAATTTATCAGGACCAGATGCTCCTTCGATAAATTTTGGTAAATTAAATCCTTTAAATGAACATATAATCCTGGGTCTCGCCCCACACTGGAATGTAGAAAAAAGCAGCTAATGCATATGCACAGCAGGGAAATAAGGCACTCACAGCTGCAGTGAAGATCAAACTGTGGCAGTTTGTGTGGGCTAAATTCAGCAATTTCAGGTTCCATGACCTCAGTTTCCACTCGGGGACACACATTCTTCAAAGCTGCAGTAATAACAGTTCTTTAAAACAACCAATCAAATGACTGTGTAATATGAAAGTTGAAGCTCATATTGAAGTTGTACTATAGAGAATGACTTCTTGACTCTCCAGTTCACCTCTACTCTACATAGTGTTTTAGCATCTTTCAACTCATTATTTTGGTTTTGCAGTCTCACACTTTTCCAGCAGTGTCAGGCAGTTGTTTTCGCTAAAAAAAGAAAAGCTCTAATGCCAAACTGCAGGCAAAGTAAGCAACAATCAGGTGAACACTGTGAAACAAAAATCTAAAGAGCCAGATATGGCTAAGAGACTAAAACAGATCTAAAAGGAGAGTGAATACTGGACTAAATCAAGACTAAGTTCTAATCCTGGATTCAGCATTAAAGTTTTCTTTCACTTTGCCTGCCTGCAGACCTGAGGGACGCAGAGAGTGTTGATATTATTAAGAGGAAACTCAAGACCTACCCTTTTACCCTGGCCTTTAATCGAACTTTATCTATTTCATTTTTATTCATCTGTTTTCTTTGCTGGCATATCCTTTTATTTTATCCAGTGATTATTAATAATTCATTTATTTATTTACTTAAAATTAAAATGTTTTAATTATTTTCTGTTTTTTTTATCCTGCCCCTGGTGTTTCCTCACTCTTAGTCTTTCCTCAGTTCCCATTTTTAATGAATGCTGTTTTTATTTTATTCTTTACCATTACAAAGTCTTTGTTTTGCGCATGTACGTGTGTGTGTGTGTGTGAGTGTGTGTGTGTGTGTGTGTGTGTGTGTGTGCGTCACGATTGTGTGCCTGATCTGTACTGTGCATGTGTCACTGTCAACAGAGATGAAAAGGAAGTGAAATTGCTCACTCCTGAGCTACTTCCATCCACGTTGTTTATTCTAATAAATAAACAAAGTGTTTAATTCTGCTTCACCACTTTTCTAATCAGGAAACTGAGTTGCTACATTTACCAGCCTAATATAGCATTTTCCTTGCCCCGGGCAATACTTATTGTTGAGCCTTATATTACATTTTTAATCTTTAACCTAATCTTAAAAAGGGTCAGGGAGGTGTGTTTTTAAGGTATATTATTTAGGTTTTCTGTTCCCCTGTTATTCCTTCTTAATGGTAATTCTGCCATCATTCACGGAACTGAACCTTAACTCCAGACCTCATATTGCAGAGGTGTTAAGAACTGAGGCACGTTCCCTAAAGCAAAAACACAGGAATTCCTCTGCTGCTCAGTCTCCTCCACACCCTATACTTTCTGTGGACAAACACCGCAGGAGAATACGAGCACTTTGTGCTGACATTTGCTGTTTGCTCAACCTGGAGCAGCAGCCAGAGATGCCATAACTCAGTTTAACTACCATGTTGAGTTTAATGGAGTGGCCACACAGCAAACTGTTGTTGGCAGTGTGATAACATCCACTGTTATGGTTCAGTCAGCTGATTGCGACATCCCCGACCCGACATACAGCTGAGCCGCTGAGCTTTATGGGCTTCAGGGAGTCTTCATCTTCAGTAAAACATTTTTTTTAAAAACATGATCAGCCTCATTTGCTGCAAGTCCTGCATGGCTGAGGGCATAAACGCTTTCATCTTCATGGCGATGGTTGAGGGAGGGAAACATCTAAGCTACAAAGCTGAAGAGAAATAAAACAGAGTGGTATGCTGAGTGAAGCAATACTGGAACCAACGAGAAGTGAAAGTGATACGGTCAAAGTTTACTTGAAACTGGATTCTGTTTCAGTCACCCACAACTTCTTCTATGTTACTGTCAGGCTGTTTAACCTTTTACACTTGTAGCTGTGTCTAGTGTCCTCAGTTAGCCTCTATGCTGGCTGCCCGCTGCTTTTTAAATATTCTATTATTACTTTTAATGCTCAGCTAGGACTGATACCAAGCTACAGCTCAGGTCTTTCACACCATACTGAGGCACAGCACATCCTAAAACCATTACTGGCAGTTTTGAAGCTGGGAAATCTGTATCTGAGGCCTTCTTGTCTGCTAAATGTTGGATAACTCATTTTTATTGACCCTAATTGAAAATGTACATTGAAAAGTATTCACCGATGTTCATCAATATGGCAGTTTGGAGGTGGTCCCACGCTTCAAATTATAACACTGTAGGGACCACTCTAGCATCTGCTCTGCACATGCAGGGCTCTGTGGTCATCCTGGTAATAACAAATAGGCAATGTCCAGTTTCAAAATTAAACTTGCTGAGAAGCATTTTACACTTTGAGTTTTGGACAAAGTCATGTGATGTTCGTCCTCATGGCAACAATAATAAACAGTTGCAGTTTGTTGCAGTTATTCTTGAGAATTGAAACAAAACTATTTTAAGGAGGTTTTGATTTTTATTCTTCACTTATGCTGGAAAATATTTTTTTTTTAAAAACAAACTCTTGGCTGTTAAACAGAATAAGCTCCAAGTGGTTATTTTTTTAATTAAATATAGACATCAACTCTGTCAGATGGAAACTCTTATGTTATACCGTGAAGAGGAAGAGGAGCTGGAGGAGCTGAAGCTGAGCAGAGAGCAGACAGCTGAAGCTACAGTGTTGATGTGGAGGTTAAGATATTAAAGAGGGGACAAAAGAGGTTGGATTTTTATTTTTCAGATATATTTTAAAAGATCAAACTCTTGGCAATTAAACCTTATAATGAGCCAACCTCCCAGTGATTACATTTTTTTTATTAAATCTGACTGAACTGATGTCTTATGGAGTTGACAAAAAGTTAATTTTTTTTCATTTCACAGCATAGTCAGAGTGAGCAGCCATTTTATTTTTTTAAAGTGTCTCAGAATTCTCTTAATGTTAATCAAAATATAAATTTTTATAGCATAATTCTTATTTAGCTTTGATTTAGAAGGGCTACAGAGCTACAGAATTCTTATCTGGTTCGGTGTGGTTTTGGTTTGACATGATTTGTTCCAGTTCTCAAGAATGAATGTTAGACAACATTTTAGAAACATTTTCATGACAAAGCACAGGGACAGTCAAGACAGAAAGTTATTGACTGTAAAATTCCCTATACACTGCTGAATTCCAGTGTACAACAGTCCCTGGCCCACTAGTTTCTTGCTCTTGCTCTTGGCGTTGGGAGGAACGTGTAAGTCAACATGTGCCTCCTCTAACACTTTTTTGTGGTGCCAGTTAATTCTGTTGATCTCATAGTGAGAAGTTCACTGACAGAGTGACACCTTTTCTATAACTGGATTTGTTTCAGCTTTTTACTTTTCAGTCATTTGTCACACACAACAGACACAATTGAGTTTTAATCAGTGTATTCATGTGTCACTACCCTGATTGTTTATTGGGCTGTGTGCGCTGCCAAAATGCTTCTGAGTACACAGCAGTTTGGTAGCTGAACACATCCAGTGTAGACAAGTGAATGTGCTGCTGACTAGAGCTGAATAACGGAAATTGAGACATGTCCCTGGAATTCTCAATGAAATCTGCTTGTTTCCTGCACAAAATACCTGTGGGACATGAGATTTTTTTAGAAAGTGCATCTATGCAAACCTGTGTGTTTACATACTGTAGACTCATATGTCATATATACTGAAAGTTACTGAAAACCATGCAAATGGTTCAACTAGTGGCTTCATCAGATATGCAGACCTGTGTCCTGAACCACAGCAGCAGTGAGGACTGCAGAGCGACACTCCGGTGGAGAAGATCACTCTACAAACACTGATGGGTGGTGAGGGTAGGCAGTGACTCGCAAAAGCTAGAAAGAAATGTTGAGATAACACAATAATTTAACATTTATTCATATTGATAAGTTTATAAATTGTATTCTTTTAAATGTTAATTATTCAGTCCGTCTCAGGATTACAAAAATGCTCTCATAAAACCACCCTGTAAACCCAAAAAAGTTAGCACTACTTATAAGAATTGGTTCATAAACTCAAAAGTTGGAGGTTATCAGAGCTTAAAGTTTGTGTTACATGTACTCTGTGATTACATTCAAATTACTGATTGAGCCGATTCGAATATTTTCAGTAATTGAAAATGTGCAAATTGAAACTTTTATTCACGGCGTCACTGCATTAACAGAACTCAATAAAATTGGAGTATAAAAAACAATTTGTCAGTAAACTCAATATTTAATCATTTTTTTGTTCATTTAAATCTCTTCAAATATTTGTGTTTTAGGGCCCCTTTTCCCTCATCAACTGAAAGTTTCGCTCAAACATGTTTTAGTTTCTCTGCTTACTATAAATAATTCATTTGAGCACTGGTATAATAGTGTAGTCAGAATAGTTGTTTTAAAAGTATAGTTTGCTCCTTTAGCCACACCTAGCTTCCAAGAACTACCTTTCCTAAATCTTGAGGCACAGGCTATCTGTGCCTCATTTAACCAACCCTGCCTCAGGTAGGGGTGTTACCATACAGTGATCTAGATTGATATATCAATTAAATGTTCATGCAAAATCAAACACTGATGCAAAGTGAAAGTGTTGTTCTAAATCATCATCTTAACGACACGCCTTTATTTTGACATTCCCATGGCATGTCTGTGTCGAGTTCACTCATGAAATGGTTAAATAATAATTAAGTTGCTTTTTGTGAGTTGACATTAAAGTAACTGATGGTGTTTAATGGACACATGATATTGTCTTACATCATTCGCTGGCCCCTGAATTGAATCAAGTCATACTGTGGCAGACTTTGTGATATCAGCAAAGATACCAGAGTGAGCTAACTGAAAAGGTTATTACATGCCATGTTGCAATGGCTGCCAGGTTTAAAAGACCAGTAGCATTTAATCAAAGGACATGTTGACATCATGTGGCTATTATCTACAGTTTTAAAGCCTTTTTTTCTACACTTTGACTGTGATTACACAAAACTCTGGTGTTGGACCATGCCCTTACCCAGCTAGCTGCAAACACATTTAAGTGTTATAGCTTAACAGCAGCTGTCAGCGTGGATATTTCTTACTTTAAAAGATTTTCAACATTGTTTTATGTAGAAAAAAGAGCTGCGACCGCTAACAGGAAACCAACACCTCAGGTAACTGTGCTTATGGACTATTAGCCTGATGTAGAATATATTTGGTCAATCCATGTGTAATATGAACTAGGGCTGCACGAATTAATTGTAAAAAAAACCCATGATGATCTTGATTCAAACAATCTAATTTCTAAATTACAGCTATTCACTTGCCTGTATTTCCCTGTGTATTCACGTGTTGTAATTTATTAATGTAATCCACCTAAAATAGTGCTGCGTATTAAAGGTTAAGTTCGTTTTTTTGACACCTGGACCTTATTGTTAGGATTAAATTCGCTCGTAGACTCACCCAGACAATTTTGGTGGAGCTCGGAGCCGTTTTCGAGCAATTTAGATCCATCTGACGGCGTTTTTTCTCATGCCATAGCAGCGGACGGGGCCAGAAATCGAAGCCCCTAAATTAGACATTATCTGCTGCGAAACTCGCTCATTTCACCTACATTTTATAAATGAATGGCTGTCTCTTATACACATCTCCCCGTCCGCTGCTATGGCATGAGAAAAAATGCCGTCGGATGGATCTAAATTGCTCGAAAACGGCTCCGAGCTCCACCAAAATTGTCTGGGTGAGTCTACGAGCATATTTAATCCTAACAATAAGGTCCAGGTGTCAAAAAACCGAACTTAACCTTTAAGATTGAAACCTTTAAGGACGGAAATAACACAGTAGCATACAACGTTTCCAGTCGAATGATACCTGCATTTGGTCCTTTTTGTACCCAGATGTAGAAATAAATTACTATATGTATGGTTTTGCTCAAAGTCAATCACCGCAAGGGTTCTCTGATTTAATACGACATGTGATTAGCCCACTACTGCAGCTGCTACAACTCCAAACTGTTTGAAAGTATGGCTGTGCCACAGACCTGTAGTTTCTAAAAAAAATAAATTCATGAAATGTGGATGGATGATTTCAGGAATGTTTCTTTTCACATGATTGGTAATGAAGTTAAAAAAAAGTATCAAATAAAGTACTCTATTGGTATCACTTTAAGGGAACTGGTATTAATATTGGTATCATTTTTTTGAAAGGATACCCAGCCCTACCTTAAATTTTAGAAGTCTGTGTTCAGCTGTCAGGACTTATGTAGCTTCTAACTGAATCTCTGTGGTTTCAAGTTTAGTTTCTATCCCGCGTTGCTGTTTGTACTTTTAGGATATCTGTTTTATTTTAGTTTGTTTTCTGCTGATAGAGTTGTGTTAAGTTACTGCCATTACCTGATTTTACTGCTTCATAATTAAAGCCTTTAAATAACAAAACAAAAAGGGATTAATATGTGAAGAATTTATGGGAAAGAAAATTCGTAAAAGAAAATGTAAAATCATTTTACAGCTGCTTGACTCAAGAGAGGGTAAGTGTATGGGTTATACACTACCCTATATATACCATATCCTTTATGGTTATTCTAAAGCTGTAACTTTACATTCTTTTTTTTAATTTTTGTTCAGCAGCATTTATGTCAATTACTTTGATGGAAAACAAGACATATGCCACAGGTAAGTCACAGCCTACTCAGGCAAGAGTTACTGATACAATTAAATGGCCAAGAACAATTCTCCCATTTGTCAAACTCACTTTGTAGGAAAGGACACTGCTTCCCTGCCACTGCACACAGTAATAACCTCAGGTCAGCACTGTATTGATGAAAAACAATCAAATGATTCTGGGAGAGGGTTTGAGATTTGTTGGAATTGTTGTTCGACATAACAGGAAAAAAGTTTTTAAAAAAAAGAAAGAACAAACACAAGAAAAAAATGACATAGTCCTCATGACCTGCTGCAGACTGTTATTGTATCAGGAGATTTG
>JAJHUR010095382.1:6846-17285 GCA_027495735.1 Lutjanus campechanus | reverse complement strand
TATATATATATATATATATTTATTTTATTTTATATTTCAACCTATTCAAAGCTATATTTAATCGATGTGTTTGGAGTGTGAATGCACTACAACTCTCTTTTCAATGTGCAAGTCGTGCTGTATAATGATACGTTACTTTGATGTCATATATGCTAGCTAACAAAAGACAACATACTTTGTCTTATTATACTACAAAGGGAAAACAATCACTGAGTACAAAGGCATAGAAAAGTCCACCCCATAAAACTACATTACTTTTATTTATTTATTTTTAATTTGTATTAATTTATTTTTATTTCACAAAAGCGAACATTTCTACAAAGACCATTATCTCTTTTATCATAAGACTAATAAGCCAAAAAAAACATTCTTGGGTTGAGTAAAACATTTAACAAGCAGATCAATATCACATTAATGTAAATGATGATAACAAAGCAGGAACAACCTAAAAAATGTCTATGATCAAATAATAAATGAATCGCAAGATATTGGTTCAACCATTCATTCACCACATTTTGACACTTTCTGTCAAAGATAATGAGTCCACCAGAGTCTAACATTCGAGGCTTTTATGACATTGAGCCAAATCAAAGATTTCATGATCAAGGCTCTCAAGGTTATCCTGACTCTGTCGGGACCAGCACAGTGGAGAACATTTCATCAGGAGTATAGGTAGTATTGATCCAGTTCAAAGTAGAGTTTGCCTCTGAAGACTCAATGTTTGGCAAGGGCACGAGGAAGTGCACAACTGTTCCCACAGCCAGAAGTCCAACAGCTGCAAACATAGTGAGGCCTCGCCTGAGGATCAGCTGGGTGGTGGAGAGACGACCACCCTTTAGATGTCCACCCTGCGTCTTCATGTTTCCATCACGGTCCTCTGTGCTCACAGACACGTAACCATCCACTGACTTGAAAGAAAAAGTATCATATTTACTGTATTATATTTTATATATTTACTGTATTTACTGTAAAGTCATCAGATATTTGATATCTTAAATCTTAAAGGAGTAATGTGTAAGATATGACCACCTGCCAAAGCTTAAACTTAAAAACATAGGGGGCAGCATATCACCACAGTAACTGCTAACTGCTGCTCACTGTAGTCTTTGCTGTAACTATCGTACCTACTAGCAGCTGTTAACTCAGTCAGCCCTGTAGCCAGTGGTCCTTAGTAGAGTCGAGTCGGTTTGTTTCTGTTTACACCACGGGCAGCAGAACCAGACTCAGCAAAATCTCAATGAACACGGCTGAACCGGGACAGAAAACAGCCTCTGAGACTGACAGGGGCCAGCCTGAAGTTGGGGAATACTGGGTGCTGGGGAACACTGGGCTCCAACCAGGACTCTGACTTCGGGGACGAAGAAGAAAGGCAAGAGTGAGAGGAAGTTTGGGCTTCAGAGGGGCAGCGGTGAGCCTGAATTTTTTTTTTTTTTACATCTAACGTGGTGGATTAAGGATGATTGGTTATTTTTGAGCAGTGGGATGACAAACCAAGACTTTTTTGGTTAGTTTTATTTGTTTTTGTCAAGTTTGATGAAGCATGTTGTAGCATGATGAGCTAGCAAATCAGTTTTGTGTTTTTGTGGGTGCTATTTATTATATTCTGGAAATCTCACATCTCTATAAATCATTAATGTGAGCTCAAGTTGGCTGACTGACTCAACAGGGACTAGAAATAATCTCTGTTGCTTGGTAAGGGCCGGCCTACTTACTGTAAACTAGGTTTCATTACACAGGAGTCTTCCAACATGACTGATTGTTTTCCATTTATTAGTCAGACAATTGTCTCACTATCTCTCACTTGCAAAAAGCTTCTTTTTTTATTTTGAGAGCAAATTCCCCAACAATATGAATACATTTTGATTATATCTTACATTTTGTTGGTAACCATAAAATATTATACTTCGGTCCTGACCGCATGATTGTCCTGCTAATAATGATGGTGAAGGACGCCCTCTCTTGTAGTATTGCTTAATTTCAAGACTGGATGGGCCATGGCTAGCTGGTTAGCATGCTAACTTCATTAAATATCTCTGCAACACAATGTCACTGTTACTTCTTCACATTCTGTTAAGTTTTAATCTAAACTAACAGGCCATATCTTACACATTGCACCTTGAAGTGTTATATAGAAAATATTACATAGGAAAAAATAGAAATATCAATTGCTAACAGTGTGAAGTAAGCTATGAAAAGCCATTTATGTTGTTAAGAATAAGAGGCCAGTGAAAACTGCCATTACTTACTGTCTGTTCAGCAGTGTTGTTACCCGCAGCTGTGCTTAATAATGTCAGCTGTGTCTTCTTCTGAGCTCGTTTCACAGCCTGCAAACAAACAGATGCAAAAACATAACCAATTTCTCCTTATTCATATACTTAACACATATATTTAATTTGACAGATTTATCTCAGTTGTTTGGTTTTTTTGTAATAAAACAAATTCTGTCAGTAAATGAGAACAGTTGTGGCCCTGCATGATCCTGATTGTTAGATTAGCCAGTAGCCACCTCCTCTGTCATTCTCCTCCAGTTCAGCTTGAAGATGATGACAGTGATGTAGAAGGTGGACTGTAAGATGACACAAATGAGCAGTCCCAGCCAAAACCCTGTGGAGAAAAAGACAAATGAGTCTGTCAAGGACCCACCAGGCTTCACTTATAATAACCTGCTCTCCCTGTGTGGTCATTTATTTGACTTGAATTACTCTGAAAGTAACAAAACATGAGGACATCACTTCTTCAGATAATTACCCAAAACTCTCAGTTTTGCGACAAACATCAAAGTGACGCTCAGTGTAAGTCCTATACAGTAGTATCCGATGAAATTAGCCACAGCTGGTATCTTCTGTTTGCCCGTGCCCAAGAAGATGCCCGTACACACACACTAGGATGGAGAAAATACAGATTTCATATAAACATATATGACTTGCTTTTGGCATCATTGCAAACAGATTTTGTTCTGCACACAAGAAAGGCTGGCAGACTCACCACAAGACCATCAAAGAACTGAAGGAAAATGTACGCATTCATCAGATGGGAGACCAGACCTACAATCTTCCTGAAATGAGAGACAAGATCATATCTTTGCATGTAGAAATTGCAGTCTTACACCTGTAGCATATTAATATTAGAGAGCAGCTGTACAGACTCACTCATCAGAGGTGAAGATGTGTCCAATCACTGTTTTGGTCGAGCCAAGCACAACACCTTCAACAACTGCAAAGACACCTGGAAAAGAGCAGCTGTGAAATCTGTCAAACAGTAGAAAATGTTGAAAAAATCAAACACGAAATGATGATTTGTAAATACAGGCTACGAACAAGAGAACATATTTCTAACTGACCTGCAAGAGTCAGCGACATCTTGCTGGTCAGGATAGCCCTGGCAGTGTCTCCTGCTCCAAGGGCATTGCCCACACGGGCACAGGCTGCAGCTTGAATACCAAGAGGGAACTGTGGATTCATCATTTCAGACAAAGCATAAGAAGAATACAGGAATTTAAGAGTCAGAAAGTATGAACTCTGATACACAAAAGATCGTGTGCCTAAGAGTGTTCAAAAGCTAAACCACAGCTTTAATTTGTTAGAGTTATTTTTAATTATAATCTAAATCTGAGACATGTTACCATGTAGGTTATGAAAGCCACCATTATCACAGCATGTTGGGCTGCCAGCTCATCCTCACTCAGCATTCCTGATCAACAGAGACAAGGAAGGAAGAACAGCAACGCCTATGTTAAGATCCATATGTTCGGCCCTTATAAATTCTTATTACTTGTTAAATATTCGATTCTAATTAGACAGTTATGGCATTCTAGGGTCTGTTATTTCTGAATAACAGACCATTGCTATGAGCATAGTTCTGATCATAGTGGGACACTAGTGGTACATTATCCCTTATTTATTACACAGCTTGGTCAAATATTTGATTCTGATAGGTCAGTTAGGGTGTTGTGAGGTTATTTCTGAATAGCAGACCACACAGTCTGTTGCTATGGATGTAGTCATAGACTTTGGAGGGCCAATAAAATTAATTCTTTAATGAATATTTTGTGTCAAACTACTGATTTAACAATTATAAGAAACTTTAAGGGTTTTATTTATGCTCTTAAGCAGTCTATAAACTGTTAAAACGTTTCTTTTAAATGCTTTAATATAAGGCATTTATATATATATTTTTTTTTAAAAGCCTTATAGCCTAATCTAAAAAAATGTTTATGATGTGATTATTAACACTTATAGTCTATATAGTCTTATTAACATATAATAATGTAATTAAGCATTATGAGGGACGTATTACCGTTTAAGTAAAGTTTATTCTGAGGACCTTAATAGAAAGTATTACTGGATGAACGGTCATGACTTAAAGTTTGGCTGGTTTGTTAAAATCAGTGAGTTTAGGCTTAAACAACATTGTTTATGACACAGCCCTGCTAATAATTTCAATTGTCAATAAGAACAAGCTCAATGTGATTCTGAAAATATGTGGATTACCTGCAAAGAATCCACCAAACTCATAAACCCACCACTCAAAACATGTCATCAATGTACTGGGAATGGCCAGTTTCATGTAGGAGCCCCACTCCTGCAGCGATTCCACAGACCAGCCTGCAGGGGGAGAGAGAAACTCATTTATGTCATCTGAATAAGATGGAGGAGGCTGGAGATAGAGTGATGCATGAAAGCATCGGGAAACCATGAATATTGAATCCCTCACCTCCCCATGTTGTTACATGGAGCTTCTTCCACCAAATGTAGGCAAACAGAAAGGCACAGATGTAAATCTGAGACAGAGCATTGGCTGCTGCAGATCCACTGTAAGACGTGCACACAGACATGTTGGCAACAGAGTGTGGAATCATTTTATTTAGATGTTATTCTGAGATGTGCGAGTCCACCTACCTAACACCCAGATCCAGCCAGTAAAGAAGGATGTAGTTCGTCAGCACATTAACTATGTTTGCCATGGCAGCAGTGTACATTTGTGGCAGTATTATACCCTGAGTACACAAACAGCAGATGATGTGTGAGTACAACATATACCCATCATTAATGTAATTATATTAATTAAGCCAACATGTTTTGAGTCACTGAAATAAAAGAACTGTGTACAGGACATGAATGCACCTGGTTCTGCAGATAAGACACCAGCAGCTGGTGGAGAAACATTGCCTATAAGACAGAATTAGGAAAAAAAAAAAAAAAAAACTCTTATCGCTTCTCTATACATTATTGAAAATGTATTAAATTTGCACATAAAGATGAGAAAACAACTCACTGGTACAGCTGGAAGGAAGACTGTCATATACAGCTGGGCTATTCTGAAATGAAGAAGCTGCATTCAGATACAAGGAAATAATAGTTTAATGTAATATACACTTAGGGCAATAACTGCAGTTTTACAATGACCATGCTACAGACTGAAACCAACTGCAGGGGATGGCAAGCAACAACAAAACCCAATACGTTCATGTTTTTTTTCCCCCTCTAGGTTAACCTGTTGAACTCCCTGACATACAGTATATTTGAAATAGAGAGCGCTCCAAAAGCAAAAGCCAAAGCATCTTGATCACCCCCTGGTGATGAGCTGCAGGTCATAAATCCTGCCTCCCCCAGTGTTCATAGGTGGAACACATCACATTAAATTTTCCCAAAAATAGTTCCTGTCATTGTTGGTAGTTCTTGTCACATTGGTGTGTCTTCAAGTGTTCATTTTTCTGATCAGTGTGGCCTTAATTAGTTATCTTCTTCGGAAAAAATATGAACGGTAGTCTATGACGAGAGACAAATATTTTTTGCTCCTGTTTGAACTGTGGCATGAATTACATATACAGTAAGATGTTTGTTAATTTAAAACATAATTTTACAAGACAAGAAAGTTACAAAATGTGGTAGGTTTGTCCTAGTTTATTTTTGCATGAAACTGCTCAGTTAATTACATGTTATCTCACACAATATACATCGTGGTAACATTATCTTAGCTGAAGCATATAGAACACTCAGGTAAGATAACCAGCGACTCCTGGTGCTTTTATCCGTGATGAAGAGAAATAATAAGTAGGACTTGTTGCTTCAGCATTAGCTTTTGGAGAGAGAAAATCATGACGTCTGTGGTTGTAATTGACAAACATCAAATGTGTAATTCATTTTTTCTCACCATTGACTACCGTTCATATTTTCTCTGCCGTTCATAAGAGTTAATATTAAAAGTTTTTGATTATAGACGTAGCAACCTTAAAGAAGTGTGCTGTCGTGATTTGGGGTTTTTTGTTTGTAATTTCCAGTTTTATTTTGAAGTTTTAGCCTTTCTTCTTCTTTCTTGTTTCACTTCCTGTCTTTGTTTTCCTCCCTCCTTTAGTTGATAACCGTTTCCACCTGTTCTCTCTGTATCAATCTCATGTCAGTCTCCTCCATAGCTGCCAGTTCGTCGTGGTCTTTTGTGTTGCCTTTTAATGTGTTTTTCACAGTTATTGTGGATTTCTACCTTGATTGAATTGACTAAATTACTTTGAACTGTTATTGCAGAGCCTGAGTCTGTGTTCTTGAGGTGTCCAACTTAACACTAATATGTGCTGCTAAAATGGTGGTGTGAGGCTACATTTAATAATACAGGAGAGGTGTGTGTGCGAAGACTTTCCTATAGGGATGCAGACTTTACACTGAATTGGTAGAGGTCATTTGATCAATATTTGGAATACAGATTCCCCGGAGGACGTCTCAAGTTCTGAGTTTTACATGCATGTTTGGTTCTGTTAGTTACCTGGTCACCTCAGGGTCCTGGCCCATACATAACAAGATGGCCTCAGCGTTAATGAGGAGACCCCAGCAGGGCAGACAGAACAACAGCAGGATGATGATGCCCCGCTGGAGGATCACTCCCACGCGCAGCAGGTTCTTACCACCAAATGTCTGTCACAAGAACACAGTGTTAATCATTGCAGAAAAAAAGAGTAATGAACAATCAGGAGACGCAGTCAGTGAAACTGCAGAAGTTAAAAGGGTTTTCCAAACCTGAGACACCAGAGTATCACATGCCAGTCCCAGACCACAGCCTGTTGCTGCAGTGGTAACATTAATGGTCTGAAATGAAAATGAGACAAGCTTGAATGAGCCTGAGGTACCTCGAGGACTCTGATGTAACCAATATCTCCATGACTCATACAAGTAAATGTACTATTTATTGATTAAATGATCAGGTTTGTGAGAGCATTGTATCATGGGAAGGTGAGTTTATAGTTGTGATATTTCATTTTCTCCCTCGAAAATTACATCTCCAGCTGACATTTCCGAGCCTCCACAGGTCTGTGGAGCATGCAGATGACCACTTACAGCAGAAGCTAATCCATAGCCAGCCATCACTTCATTTCCCAGACGCCCACAGAACATTGTAACCACAAATGGAAGCAGGTAAGTGAGGATTCGAGAGAGCAGCTAGAAAGAAAAACATCGACAGTGGTGCAGGTGATACAGCTACTAGCTAATATGTTGTAGTTTACCGTAAATTCAAGTTGGAATTAATTAGGATCGTCTCTATTTGCAAACGAGGTCATCACTTTGGCAGGTTGCAGCCATTGTTTGAAACCTGGCAAATGCTGCTGTGGGCTGACTGATTTCTGCTTCTATAACTCAGGCACAAAGTCAATTTTTCGTGACATTTTAAACACAACACTTTCATCAATCTTCATCAACTTATTATGACAAAAGACAGCCTCAACCTACACATTCCCTTTGCAGACAGAGCAGGGTATGAAACAGCGCCAGTCCTTACCAGAGGCCCTGTCATCCTCAGGATGTGGTACAGTTCGTCTCGGTGGGCCTGGGGAACCCTGTGGCGCACCCACCTGCAGCAAAAAAGCTTGTTGCTGGACCCCTCCATGTCTGCAGGGTGAGAAGCTGCTGCAGGTTTTTCCACTGAAGTGTTCATGCTCATGTCCAAGTCTTTGATGCTGTCCAGGGACAGAAATCACCACTGCTGTGTTAAGTATTTCATGACCTCATAAGGTTACTAATTAAGTCACTTGAGGTTAGTTGCATTTTAGGTTTGACACACTGTAAAAAACAAAAAAAACAAAACTATATTCAAAACAAATACACCTTCAGTTGCACTTGAGAAAACTGCAATAAGTTCAGCAAGATTAAACCGTTAAGTTGAACCAACAAGTTCTCGGTCACACTGACAAACATGACAAACAAATTTGATTTTGACACAGAAAATTTTCATCATATACGTTTTCTTCAAACCATAACAAAGGAGGGTCTCGAGAGACTTTTTACTCTCAAGCAATGAATACTGGGATGTCTGCTAATATGCTGATCATGTTTCCTTAGAAACTTCATTTAATGAGTAGATTGAACTCTGTACAATAGATTCAACTAGAAGAGGTCACTCAGTAGAGTGCAGATCCCTGCCAGGCAACAGATGAAGCACCTACTGCAATGCCACCACATCTGCCAGATGCAACCAGCGGATCTGTACGACCTCCACATATGTTATCCCGAGCTGAAACAGGATTTCAAACTGAAACAGTTGTTGATCACATTTGGCTCCTAGCGGCTGGTTAAGAAGGGTGAGAAGTCAGCTGTCAATGGTCGTACAAAACAAATCAGTGAAAAAATAGAATTACTGCCTCACAGTTTATGTCTCCACCAACCAAACAAGTTACAGTTTACATTCATGTCTGTCCAGACTCATATAGTGTCTGTAGCAAAGACTCTGAATGAATTTAATATGGAACTTGATTAGAAACTTTGAAGGAATTTAATAAAAGGTAATTACGATGTATCAGTGAAGTTAAACTTTGGCCTTTTGGATATAAAGTGTCATCACCTCATCATTTTTATTCTATTAGATACTTGTGTGTAATTTTGCCTTAATTATCCAGGTAATTGCTTCAATGCGTGTGTGAGTGAGTGCGTTATCACTGGAACTACAACTTGTCCACAGCTAATCTGGAATACAACTGAACCGGTCAGTCTGATTTTTTGTGCACATTGCTGAAGGACCTTTGAGGTTTAGAATTTTTGAAAAAACTTTTTAAAATGACTTTTATGCCTTATGTTTTACAGTACATTCATTCAACTCGGCATTTCAGGTCAAAAAACTTAAAGTTACAAGAACTCATGTTTATAAGTTCTGGAGTGTTCTGAAAATAAATTACACTAAGTGAGAAAAGATTAGTGGGTTCCTCTCAATCCCTGTCTGATTTTTTACAGTGTTGTGGGAAAAAAGGGTTACACATTATGTAAATAAAAACTTCACTATGTAAGGTTGCAACATGGTACAAAGTTCATCTTATGAGTCACTATTTCACGCAATGTTTTCTAGGTGGATACCAGAGGTGCACATAAACGACATTTACTATTAAATTTCACATCCAAATGCAGTTAAATTTTAATTTTGCGTTTCAGTGAGTGAATACTTATGTGGCCAACAGCTGCAACAGTGGGAAGCATACTAAACAACCATAACCTGTCTTCATTCTACCTCTGTGTTGTCAGATTTGATATGTGAACAGACAGAGGGTGTGAACTGATGATTATTCATGAGCATCTTTTGCATTTTTAATGACTGCACAGGTTTCATGTGAAATCAGTCCAATCAGTCTCCATCAATTCAGGCAGATGTGTTCATTAAAGTGTGTGAGAATATGAAACATTAACATGTCATATGAACAGTAAAGGTTAACCAGTCAGAGATCAGGCAACATCTAAAATGAGATGCAGCCCTGTGCTGCTATCAGGCAGAGAACCAATTCAACTAGCCATCGCTGATAGCATATATCAGGGCAGTGTTTCATGGATAGAAAACATATTTGTAGATAAGAGTTGTGGTGCCACGAAAGCTGGAGAGTAAATTTGTGCAGACAGAAAATTACACACTCAGATTGCAGTTGATTTAAAGATAGATTTCCAGAAGTGCTCCTGCAAATATGATCTCTATATGAAGATGTCTTCAGCACTGAGCTAAATGATAATGCATTTAGTGAAGTCATCTTTCCACATTCCACAGTGAGATGATTTTTTATTCGTAGTTGTTAGTTTTTTATTTTAATGATTATGTTTTAATTTGTTTTGTTGTCTGTTAATTTATTTTTGAGAGTTCTGTAATGAGTGTATTTGCAGTGTCAGGCTGTGCTGTTTCCATTCTATATGAAAAATGAAAATAAATAAATAAAATCTTTCCAAACACTCAAGTGTGTACCTCTGATCGCTTCTCTCATTGAAAACCTGACTAAAGGAAGAAGCCCTGAAGCATTCTCAATTCTGCCTGGAGTATGAACTGTTGCATCTTAATTCTTAATTACTGTTATATTTAATTCATCTATATCTTTGCTCAATTTGTATGACATTTTCTCAATTTTATCACAATCCTATTTTTGCAAACTTGTCATAAAGCAGTGGGCCAATCATCCTGAAAATTAGGCAACATCATCAGCAGACTTT
>JAJHUR010095376.1:0-13524 GCA_027495735.1 Lutjanus campechanus | reverse complement strand
CTATGTAACGTGAAATGCAAAGCTGGTGAGGGCGACACATCTAACAAACACAAAATACAGTTTATCTAAAAGCTAAATAATGCACCGTTTTTAATAGTCTTAAAGTTAAGATTAAGATTAAGTTAAGATTAGCACGTCTGCAGCCAGCGTCTAAACAGCGTAAATTAACCCTCCACAGACGACAAAATTGTAAGTGAGTGAACAACTTCATTGACATCTTCAGGTGATTAAATTGCTCATAAGTTGTTGTTGGAGACGACTGGGCTGTTTTCACTGCCTTGGTTGGCTTAGCATACTTATTACCATTAGCCAAAACTCAGCCACTGGCTACGTCTGAAACTCCTTACCCACATGTTCAGTACACTACAACAGTGTATGAGATTTATTAGGATGGCCAAAACTTTACTTCAGTGTAAAACCAGTACTTGTGAATTGTCGACCATCAGTGGGGAAATATTACAGCATGAAGCACAGTGGTGGGAACGACAACAACAGGAAGGATATCACATGTGCTTCCTTAGCATCATAAACGGCAGTGTTGCAGTGCTTAAAATAAATAACAAAATATTTGAAATAAATAACACTGTTGAAATTTATAAGTTTAGACTGATCCCTTACAATAAAAATTACAACCCTATTGGAAAGATTACTGATATTTTCTCAATCCACAGAGAAAACAAGTGAGATCCCAAATTAATATTGTTAAAAAGTCATTGCCATGTCCTATACATTTGCATACTCTTTACCTTAGAGTAACTTTTGTGTACGAGGGTTGTTTTAACTCACTTGAGCAGCTCACAGCGCCCCTCTTCCTTTGGGTGGTAAATCATCTGCTTCAGGATCCTGCTGAGGTGCAGTGGGAACCAGCACAGGGCAAAGATGAGGACGAGGCAGAAGACAGCTTTGGCCACTTCCCTCCTCTGCAGAAAAAAAAGAAACAATGAATTTCACTCCATTAGAGAGGAGATGACGAAGTTTGTGTAATGGAGGGTTAGAGGTTAAACCCATGTAATAAGAACTGTTGACTGATGACTGCCAATGTGAGCCAAGTCACTTACGTCATTACGAATGTTGCTTGTAGTGAAATAAACACCTATTACGTACAGTTAAGGGTTTGTTACTGAATTATTTTTAGAAGTATTGTCCAACCTGTTTGAGGTGCTCACTGAGGGCTATCCGAAGGCTGCCGTTCCTGTGGTTGAGCATCTCACAGGTCATCAGAGTGTAGAACACAGCTGTGCAGAGCAGTGGCATACAAAAGTAGAAGCCAAACAGCCACCAGTCCTTTGCATCCCTGTAGAACTACAAGTAAATAAGCACATATGAAACAGTGAGATATACTTCAAATAAATGCATGAATTATTAATGTTAAAAAAATAGAATATTTGATTTTTTTAAGCCATAATTTTCCACCTGCTCCACTGACATCTTCCACACACATCATCCGAGCTGTCCTATCCTATGAGGGGTCATACAAGCCATAATTCTTTCTGGCCATCTCACATACAACTAAATGGATGTAAAACTTCCAAGGACCTATTCCAGCTTCCTGCTCATTTTCTGTAATTTCCAATTTATCACCAAAGACCCATATTGCTCCTCCCTCCAGAGTGAGGATGTCTTTTTTAAAGTCGAGATGAAATTTTAGATCACATCTGGTCATACTGTGCGCCCATTTAAAAGCCCAAACTCCCTTTTCCCCCTGTGTTTCTTACATCAAAATCCAATCATGTTTTCCTGTGAAACAGAATATGGTGTGTGCATACATAGGCTTGACCTAATCAGTTTCAACCAATAATATGTAGGGGTACAATGCTTCACAAAAACACAAGATCGCATCTCTGTAGTCTAGACTGCAGCTGCTCCAGTGAGCTGAGAAGAGCTGTGTGTGTGTCTTATGATCTGTTTATATGATTACAAACATGCCCAGTTTCCCATTTACACCACTGAAAATGCTAAAAATCATAGTCGCTCTTCCTCTGTCTCACACAGAGTGCTTCAGAGAAAAACACAGCCCACATCTGTTTTTCTGTTCAGCAGAACATTCAGGCAATTATTACTTTAAAATGTCACAGAGACAGTTAAACTGTATTTCAAACTATGATGGTTGAATTTTGTCTGCGGATCACATGCAGGCTGAATCGTGGGGGTTGATCCGTACAGACCAATGGTGATCTGTTTCACACTTAATATCATGACACCCATCATTCAATCTTTTAGCATAGCTAAGATTCATTTGTTAGCTAGCTAGCAGCGCCATTGTTTCTCAGGATATGACACAACCACTGTTCAGCGTTCAAATTAAATTCCTCCCAACGTTATGTTCCTCCTGCCCATCCTGTTTCACTCAGAACTACAACAAAAAATGGATGCTAGATCGTCTTTAAGCGCTGTTTCATCTGGACCTTTGACATCATGTGTGATATTCTACTTCACTACAGAAGTAAAATGGAAATGATTTTATTTGATCCTAGTTATAAGAATCTCTGCTATTGTAACTGAACCTGACCCAGACCTAAACCACCACCAGACTAACCCTGCACTCCAATGCCACTGTAGTTCATCTGAGTGCTACATGTGTGGTCAATGTCGTGAAGGAAGCCTGAAAACAAACCACTTCTGGCACATCTGGCTCGCTGTGGTTCTTTAAAAAACATCGCAAGTATGCTGTTTAAAAATACCACAATTTCAAAATCCTACAAACTTGACCAAAACGCATTACACAATTTACAAGAAAAACATATACACGCTGAGTACCAACAAAACAAAGTTTGTTAAAAAATACTTTTAAAGGAGAAAATGAACTATTTCATTGCTATTAAATACTGCTGTTAAGAAGCTCAGTTTGTTCAGACCTCAGCATTGTGTTGCTGATATCTGAGAGAGATTACTCCAGTTTTGAGCATATGGAATAGATGCACACATGTGGCTCAGTTTGAGGCCCCAGATTTCAGGCTTCAGTAATTACACTTGGCCTGCAATCAATTATGTGCTCCAAGGATGTGAAAAAGGGCAAAATCACTTGGAGAGAGTGAGCGGACCAGGTATATTTCTTAAAGTGATACTCTATTCAAAATATTTTTAGTATTAAATAGACTTGAAAATACTTGATACCTTCCCCCAAGCCCAAAGATTAAAAAGCTATTTAAAAAGAGTGTCACAAATCAATTCATTTCCCTTCATTTCCCTCAATCAACTATAATATCATTGTTCATTCTCAGTAGGACTTGGCAGTCTTGACTTGGGACTTCAGTGTAATGACTTGAGACAAACTCTTGACCTGCAAAACAATGACTTTGTCCAACTTCCGCTAATAATCATTTGGCCAAACTATGCGCTTGTACTCTGACTGGCTGCGAGGGTGAGTGTAGACTGGCAATCGGGAGAAGTTAAGCATGGTGGTTGTGGGAGATGAATGGTTCAAAAACAGGACTTTCACCCAGGAGACGGATCTCCGTGTTCCTGATGAAGCTAAATGTCTGTCTTTTTGACTTAGTTGACTTATTATTTTCAGTTCTCAGTCACAGTTTGGTTAGGTTTAGGCCTTTCACCACATTAGAAAGGGTCTCTGGCAGTCACTCAGTAGCAGTAACCTGTCACAGCACAGTAAAGCAGGACTAGCCAGAACTTGTGTACAAAAAGAGTACAAAACTTGTGGGTTGACATTTACAGATGGAGATGTGACCAACTTTTTTTCAAAACTCAAAATTTAGGACTGTATGGGACTTGTCAGTCTTGACTTGGAACTTGACTCATGACTTGTCTGTCTTTACTCAGATTTTAATACAAAGACTTACTTGTGACTTACAAAACAGTGACTTGGTCCCAGCTTTGTCAAATACTCACCTCCTGGCTTGTAATGTGAATTTGGGTGGAGACATAAGAATTAATGGGTTGGTATTCTAGTTATCTCTTGAATTATTTATTGCCAGGAAATGTTGTAGGTGAGTGATTTTACTGTTACTCTAAAAATACATTCCCCTATAACCAAAGTAACACATCAGCGTGCCAACTGGCCATTCAAAGCACTCCTTAACTCCAAACAAACAACACATGCTTTTAAAACAATGGAAATATTAGGCTGAACTTGCACTTTCACTTTGAGTATTCCTCCTGCAGGTGGGTTTCCTATCTCAGTTAGTCCAGAAATGTTTTGTCTCTTTATTACAGTACAAAGTTTCACAACCCATCTGTATCAGCACTTTGACAGAATGTACTATACAAAACATCTTGGCCTTATAACAAGCAAAACATTGGGACAGAAAAGCCCTTAACAACAAATTCTTATCCAAAAATGATAAGAGAAGGATGATAACCTACCTCCATGAAGGGACTCTTGGGGCTGAGCATGCAGGTGCGTATGCTTTCATTTCTGTAGTCGAAGTGGACCATGTCGAAGCCGATGGCCTCCGGTACTGCCAGGAGGTGTGACAGCACCCAAATAGTCACAATCTCAATGACTGTCAACAGAGGGATGCCCACTCCCTGAACTCGGCTCCAGGATGCCACAGCCCTGTACCTGTGAGGGGCAGGCACACAGTCAGGGTCCAGGTGTAAAGGATGGATCAGACATATTGACTGAGTTGACCCACAAGGATTAATTTTTAAACCAGAATAAATCATGTTTTAACTTTAAAATATGCTGCACTAAACTTAGAAACTCGCCTAAATGTAAGATGGATTCAATTTAAATCTCTCTTTAAACCGCAGTTTAATTTTTACTCTAATAGGTTAAATTTAAATCTGTTGCACCAAAATTTGAAACTCCAGTTTGTAGTGTGGTCCAGTATTGACTTGACTGACTTTTTAATCTTTTTCCTTAGTGTGCAAACATACCATCTGTCATGGTTTGAGTTTTTCTTAGCTACTTCCTGTTTTATTCTGGTATGTTTTCCCTCGTGTGTCTTTGTATTTTTTACGTCCTGTCTTTGTCTGTTTTCCCGCTCTTTCTGATCACTGATTATTTTCACCTGCTCTTGATCGCCTTCACCTGTGTCTTGAAATCCTCCCTAGTGTATTTAAACCTGTCTTTGCAGCCTCAGTTGTTACGTAGTTTGTCCTTGTTGGTTTGTATGAGTTTTCAGTGTCTTATCAGGTGGATTTTTGCTTTGAGTTGTTCCTGTGTACTTTTGAATTTGGACTTTGCTTTGGTCTGTGGATTTTAGATTCTGGACTTTGATTTTTTTTATGTCTTTCCTTCTGGGTTTGTTGGTTGCCTTTGTTTGCCCTTTTTCTAGCACCATAAGTTTTGTGTTTTGTATTCTTTATTGAACTTTTGCACACATCCACTCCTGCTGAAGTCTGCGTTTGAGTCCTTTTCTCCTGTTTCTGGTTGACACTCTGACACCATGATTTGGCCATACTGCTCCATTAATTTGGCAAAACCAAGAGAAAAGAAATTCAACATCATATTATGAGCAGGTTAACAAGGCTAACTAACTTTTTTTTAAATCTAGTTAGCAAACAGTGTAACGTTAACTTTTTATCTAGATGTTGATCTTGGATTTACTTGAATTTGGATTTACTAAACAAATATAGTTTTTAATTATGCAACAGAGTTCTGCTTTACTTTAAATCTGTATTTACTCATTTTAAACCTAGTTTTGCTAAACTCTGAGTAGAACTAATTAGATTAAATTGGTGCAACCCAGTCATTAAATTGATTAGATTAAAATAATATAATTGGGGGATAGTGAGTTACTGCAGCAGGACGGATAAAACACTCCTTGGATACAAATTAAAAAAACTGAAATTAGACAGTAAATATGTAACACAATTGATATTAAAAAGCCTGTTTATTAACTGAAACAGGGCTGCAGCAGTTCAGTTGTTTTCACTCACTGCTCCATCATTAAATAGAAATCAGTAAAGTCATCATTTTCTTTGTCTCTCCTGACTGACAAAGCTAACAGCATGTTCTTTATGCATGGCAGCACACCAAACACAACAAACTGCTCAGTCAGCAAAGAATATCAAAATGTTAAGAATTAATGAGGAGAGATGATCAATTGTTTATTTTAAATATCTAATATTTATATTTTTGTGAAGCCTCCAAACAGACTGGCCCATGTTGGCAGAGAGGTCTGTCTGTTGGCTTGTGTTTCCCGTGCACTGAATACTTGTTTGCTTGTTTGTTTCATTAATGGAAACCACTTGTCGAAATGTTTTAGTAAAATCCTGCATCAAGATTTTATGGCAAAAACAATATATTTTTCATGACACATTTGAATTTCTCTGTTGAACAACATGGCGGCATTTATATTTTACTAAGTGGTAATGTATCCACCTTTTTCTCTTCCTCCAACATTGAAAAGATACAAAAGACTCTCAAGTACACACACACACACACACACACACGCACACAAAGATCTGCTACAAATTTCCCGGAAACAAATGGAGAGCATCTGCTCTTGAACACAACTGTACAGCAGTGCAGCCTGTCTTTTTCTCATAATAGAGGTCATTAATAAAACGTCTGCCTGGTTGAACCTTGGAGCCTGTACAGAGCAGGCAGGAGAGCCTCTTATCTCTGAAGTTGTGTCTGGTGCAAAAAGTGAGATGACACCAAGCTTCAGCACTTCATGATCATCATTTATTCATTAGGGAATTTCTATTAAGGCACTATCACAAAAGAACTTCTCAGGATGCTTGCTATCATGTTTTTAATAATAGCAGCGTATGTAGAGTTTACAGTGCATGTATCACACACTTAGTGTTGCACAGAAAATAAATGACTCCAACTAATTCCATTAGAGCGTCTTGTAAAAGAGCTCTTCACAAAAAGTTTTGAGGGCTGAGGCAACAAACAGAAGAGCAGAGAGATGAATAACGTCCCACTGAGAATCAGTATTGACCGACTGAGTAATTTCCTGAAATGTGATCATCACTTCAACTAACCAGATCTTCATGTCGTTACACTGGAATCAAATCAAAATATTAATAAATTTTGGAAAACAAATCGAATTTGTTTAATTTTCTTTCCGATCATTTGACTGCTTCCTCAAACTGTGCGTGACAGTGTCTGCTTTTCCAGCCATGAAAAACATATGTGGAATAAATGTGATTCTTTCAGGTTTTAGGATGTGCACAAACATGGTGCTCGCTTTACAAGATCATGTAACTGTCGTGGAAAGCTTCTGCTTTCATATGTTTCTATAGGGGTATTTTAAGGGGGCTTTGATTTTTACTCCTGAATTATACTGAGAAAATGTATTGTAAAAAATCAAAGTATTGGCCATTAAACCTTGTCCCGGGCCAGGCTCCTTGTGATTAAATTTCTGATGCTTTAATCAATTATTTATCAGTTATAAAATTAATTGACAACTATTTTAATAATCGATTAAACAGTTTGCAGATTTTATTTTAAAGTCATAATTCTCTGATTTCAGCTTTTTAAATTTAAATATTTGCAGACAATTTATAGACCATGATGAATGATGTCAACTTGACAAATTATGAAATTGACAAAATGTTGAATTTTTTCATTTCACAGTTTGTGTTTTATGTAGCTTTGATTTAAAAGGGTTACAGAGTTGATATGTTATGGCTGAGACAAATCCAACTATATTATTTAACGAATTTGTCGAAAAATAGACAAAAGTTTATCGGTGCTTGCACGGTATTCTTGCCTTTTTTAAAACCAGTAAGTGAGATAGAGGTCTTTGAGGTTTGGCTAAACCTTTTTATGCCTGATTAAATCATTTTTTAGTAAAACTCTGATGGAGCTGATGGAAATCTTGGACACATCTTTAAAGGACCAACATTTTCATAAAAATACATATTTTAAAATGAAGATGATTCTAATAGAACTCAGAAATTTATTTCACATATATAAATCCCTAACGGATAAATTTTCACCCAAATGAATTAGAGTGTTGGTATTAATATTCTTTAGTTTTTTTGGGTGGGACATGATTTGTCCCAGTTCTCAGTGATTGTTATATTAAAGACCTTTTGCTGGTCTACCAAAAATGACCCTTGCATGTGTGGAGAGTGAAAGAACTGACCTGTCCACGCTGAGGGCGCACAGGTTAAGAACGGTGATGCCCACAGAGGCTTTCTGCAGGAAGGGCACCAGCTTGCACAGGAACAAGCCAAAGCCAGTATGACTAAAGGGAAATTCTCTTGCCAGCATCTGGTGGAAAAAAGCACACATTAACTTTCATATTGATGCCTCAAGGGAATTCATTCACATTTGTAACATTATTGTTAGACATTTACCACATCACACTAACATAATTTGTCATTAAATCACTGTTTGGCATGGTTGATGTATCAGTAAGTAAACGATTTTATTAAAATAAATTGTCTCTCGAGTCAGAAGGGAGATATCAATCTCAGTTTTGTGACTGAATTCATGCTGACCATCGTTAAAATCTATGTAAGGCAATTTGACTGCAGGCTGAGGCACATCAAAGACCTCTCAACGTCATGTTAACGTCAGACTGAGTTTAGTCTGACACGAACCATATGGAGCTCATCAGCTGATAACATTTTTGCTAAACTTTCACATCTCCTGCAAACATGCAACCTCTCAAAACTCATCCAAATGTTAATAATAACTCCCTGTTGTCACAAGTATCTCAGAGTCACTTCCACAACCTCGTATAGTATTTCTTCCTCTGGGAAAATAAGTCAAGGTTATGTGTGTTGAGACCTTTGTTTCCATCAAAGTGGTCTTTTGACACTTTTCCTTTAGTACGATACAACCTGCATTAAACAAGAGGAAGAGCTTCACGGCGCATCCTGGCCCTCTATTGTTTCCTTGTGCCGTTTAAGTTTCCCAGGAGCGCAGAAGAGCAGCAGAGAGGAAAGGAGCCCACGTCACTGTTTTTAGCGTATAAGTAGCTGATTATTTTTGGAAACAGCCTCGAGGAAGTGAACGAAGGGCTTCAACATGGTTTCAACACTGTAGACGTGGCTCTTTCTTTGTTTGTGCCATAAACTGTTCCCCCTGTAAGATTTCTGTTTCCCTTTTTGCACATGTGCTGCTCAGACAACAAAGTCGCTGTGCCCTCAAAGTCCCAAGTTAATTCTAACCAGGTGGCTTTCTCATTTTTCACTTGTAAAGTGGCGACCCATCATGCACTGGGAAGATCAGGTTGACTGATCACTCCATTTTGCCATTATTCTTTATTATTATACAAGGCATGACACTATTTATTGTTGTAAATCAGCCTAAGACAGCAGCCCTAACTGTGATCTATCATCATTAAATGCTTCATATTTTAAAGACACAATCCGTAATCCAAAAGTAAACAAAAGTGTGTTAGTGAGTCATCAAAAATCAAAACACAAACCTGAAACCAGCTAATGCTCTCTGACTGATTAACAAGTCTTTTGTATACAGTAATCATCAGATGTGTGAACTCGATCTGGTGACTTTAGACAAAATAAAAAAAGACTTTCAACACCACTTGGACTTTAACACCAATGACTCATGACTTCACTTGGACTTGTGCCTTTTGACTTGAAAAGAAGCTACTTGATCCCTTCATTTCCTGATATGATTTGATTTGCTTCAGTCTTCCACTGCTAGTAATCACTAGTCAACTATTAAATGTAATATTAACATCGTTGGCAAGCTAATGCTTAGCTAACGTTAACTTAACAGCTAAGTAACTTTGTCAGTGAGGCTGGTAAGTCACTGTTATAATCTAACTTGTTTAGGACTCAGAACTCAAAGTTTGGGACTCAAGACTTGACTCAGGACTTGAGTGCAAATACTTGAGACTTACTTGTGACTTGCAAAACAACAAGTTGGTCCACCTTTGCTCATAATTATTAGACAACTACTAAATGTAATATAGTGAGCTAATTCTTAGCTAATGTAAATAAAAGAGGCTGGAAACACTGATACATTATGACTTGTTGATGGCTCAAAGCTCAAAGTTTAGGACTTGTCAGTCTTGACTGGGGACTTGAACTGGACTTGAGTGCAAAGACTTGAGACTTGCTTGTTGCTTCCAAAACAATCCCACCTTTGAATCGTTGGATAAGTACTAAATCTACATTTTGAATGTTTTCTGATACAGATATTAGGTTTGTTTACATCAATAATGATCATAAACAGGAATAAAGCCAATGCTTTTAATTATGACCAACGGAGGAACATAAATGTTAAGATTTACACTACAGTATTAGCCAAACTTTTTCTCCTCGCATATATTTGGATAAAACATTATACATGGGGCTTTAAAGAACTGCATTCAAAACTTCACAAGTGATTTATTACTTGTGGAGTACTTTTTTGGGGAAAAATAAAACCTCTAGATAAGGGTCAGTGACTAATGTCTCAGGTCAATACAAGGCCACTGCCATGTGTGACAACAGCCTGAGTCCCATGTTTATTCAAGCCAGCCATATCCCTGCTCCTCTCATCACTAATCTGCCCACACGAGGAAGATAACGCAGTCCGACTGATTACACTTTCCCGTCTATTTGCACACTCCCTTAAACCCCTCCTCTCCTTTTCCCGTCTGTAGTATTCCACTTTATCTCTGCGTATCACCTCCATTGTTGCTGCATTTCATCATATCAACACAGAGACCTGTCGCTCAGGAGCTTGGCTTTGAAAATAAGGTCTAAAGTTTAATTAAACATGCACAAACAGAGTGAAAAATGTACCTTGTATGTATTGATGGGTAAACCAATGATTATGGAGATGAGGTCCCCTAATGCCAGACTGGCAATGAGGGCATTAGGCCCGTTCCTCATGCACTTGTGCTGGTATATAATCCTCAGCAGGGTGGCGTTGCCAACCAGACCGACCACAAACACCACAATGGAAATTATGGTGTTGATGTACTTAAAATAGTTCTTAATGGAGGTGCGACCAGTGCACATTGGAGGTGGGATTGGCCTCTTTACAACAGATGCATTTGGAGATCCCACAGCTTGTGCACCGGCCGCTGGGAGGGGAAGGCCAGACCCCGATGTACCGGGACCGATGGTGCTGGAGAAAGCTGTAGACTGGAGGGTGGAGTGGACGAGGGAGCCTGGGAGAGAAGCCTTGTCTGCTTCAGCGCTGTTTATCTGGCACATTCCTCTGGCTGCCATACAGGCCATTAGCACCAACATATGCACAGCTGGGGTGCCCATTATGGAACACATTCGGCGCTTTGATTTCGTTGATTGAAATGCTGTCCCAATATATCACTGGTGAGGAAACAAGGAAAATTTGGTTAGCTTTCAGACAACAAATTTAGTTTAAAAAACAAAACAAAAACAAAAACAAAAAAACAGGTTTATCAGATTTTGCCTCTGCTTAAAATCCAACCAAAGTGGAATATTATGCATCAGTTACAGGAAAGTTAAACAGCATTACTGTCCTTTCAAAAGCTGTGAGGAAGTTAAACAACTTCTTCAAGACTTCAAAAAGGTTTTGCCAGGGGGGCACAGATGGGAGATGCCAGGGTTGGTTACAGTCAGACATTTATGGATGAGGCAGAGGCAGAGCGCATCGGGCATCTCTTTTGCTCTGAGTCGTTCCTGGAAGAAGGAGCTGTCGGTTATGTCTTTGTGTCAATAATGCTGCAGCTACACAGCGAGGCTTTACTTCGTCTTCGCAGTGAGCCCCTCGCGTGGGTTCGCAACTGAATGATTTCCTCAGTTTTGCATTCTCCTTCTGTTTCTAATTTAGAAAGGTTTAAACATGGTTACAAAAACAAACTTTTTTTTGTTTTTTAACATGGAAGAAGTGCTGCAGGGTTGATTTTTTTTTTTAATGCAAGCAGATATAAACAAAGTATGTAGGCCTAGCTACACCTTGGATTCCTCTTCAAATTCTTACTTTATATTAAAGTTACACTTTGTTTTAACGTGAAGATACTACAAGGAGTTTTGAATTATGAAACAGTCTCAGTTTATTACTGATGCCTCTACATGAGTTATGTAAGTTAATGACACCATCTAGTTACTAGTTCTTCTTCATGCCTGCCATGAAGAAGATTCTCCTTAAAATCAGATGGAACGAGCCTGTGTTTACATTTTCCCAAGCAAAGTTACAGTACGTTACCCAGTTAAAAAGAAGCAGGAGGAGATTTTTCTTTAGATACTGTTATAATATGTCGTTATTAAATTTGTTGTTATTATGGTGGAAATGCTACTGGTTTTGTCCACAGGGGCCTCCAAAATCAACAAAATATGAAAGGTCCTTGAAGTAGCTTTAAAAAAAAGTTAGTGTCCAGGCTGCTGTTAAATTTTATATTGACTGAGGTAATTTTGTAACGATTCAAAACAAACTTTTCTTGTCAAATAGACTTGACACTAATTCAGTTTTACCTGAGAAAACGTGTTTAACAAGCTTAAGATAATAAGTAAAAACAACAACTGTTCAGTCTGAATAATACAAACAAATTTGATTTCCTTTTATGTTTGAAAAGTCAGTTTTAATTGCAGACAAA
Source organism: Lutjanus campechanus (assembly GCA_027495735.1). Classification (NCBI taxonomy): domain Eukaryota; kingdom Metazoa; phylum Chordata; class Actinopteri; order Lutjaniformes; family Lutjanidae; genus Lutjanus; species Lutjanus campechanus. The sequence goes on along the minus strand of JAJHUR010095376.1, from coordinate 1,120 downwards.
GAGTTTAAATTTATTAAATTTTAAGTGTAGGGGCTGTCAGACAATACACAAACCTTCACCATGGTTCCCAGTTTATGACTGTGACTGAGAAAACTATTTGAAAAAAAAGATTAAATAGGAAGAGAATGCTGAACACTGGTCTGACTTGATGCAAGCAAACGCAAATATACAACATTCTGCTCTATAATCAGAGCTGCATTTGTTTTCCAAAATGAATCAATGTAAAAATTAACTTTTTTTTCTTAAGCAATTTAGTGTCAGGACTGCCTTAGAATTTAAGTTGTCTGAATGTGTAAAAAGTTCAGGTAATTTGTAATGGAAAAAAAGCTTGATATTAATTCAGAGACATAGTAGGTTTTCATCATATCTGTTTTCTTTAAACTATAAATAAGGATCCTGCTAACGTGCTGATTATATTTCTGAAGAAACTCAATTTAATGAGTTGATTGAACGCTGCACAGTACATTCATCCAACTCAGTCAAGACAAAGTACTTCAAGTTAGAAGAACTGTTTATAAGTTCTGTGGTGCTTTGAAAATAGATACTTTTAATTAAGTTGTACCTGAGAAAACATGTTCAATAAGCTTAAGGTATTAAATTGAACCAGCAACTCTTCAGTCTGACAAACTTTACATACAAATTTGATTTCCTTTTACATTTTCTCAGTTTAAAAAGTCACCTCTGCATTTTAGACAAAGTCTGAGGGTATAGGGAGTGAATTCAATACTAACCTTCATAATGTTTCCCAGTGTTCTTATTATTGTGAAAAGAAGCAACCATGACTTATCTCACAGTGTGTTAAAGACACACAGCAAGTTTTCTTCCAAATATAAAAAGACAATGCATGCTGGGAAGTCTGCTTACATGCCGATCATGTGTCTTGAACTCAACTGTGCAGTACATTAATTTAACTCATCATTTCAAGTTGAAGGACTTCAGGTTTGAAGAACTCACATTCTGAAAAAAAAACTACTGGATGTTTTAGGTTTAATTAAATAAATAAATAATAAAAATGTACATTACATGAATGAGAAAAGTTCAGTTGAGTCCACTAAATTCTGGATGATTTTTTTAATACGCAGTTATCCTCACCTTTACTACCTCTTCACAGGGAAAAAAA
>JAJHUR010095375.1:0-14530 GCA_027495735.1 Lutjanus campechanus | reverse complement strand
TTTATTGTTTGACTATCGCCTATCATCGCACAGGCCCAGAGGATTATCTGAGACTCTGAGACTCATTTCCTGCAGACTGAGGAACCGTCTTCTTCCCTCCGGCAGACTCTTCAGAGTCCCACAGTGTCGGCTCAACCACTCAACTCCTCTGTCCCCCCGTCCATCACAGCTCTAAACGGCGAGCGAGCCAGAGCCTGACTATCACTTTACACCACATGCAGCACAACTGCTGTACATCTGCTGTGCAGCATCAGCAGCAGCCAAAATACGTTAATTAGGGCGGTGGTGGATTGTGTGTGTTTACACCAGATGAAAATGCAGCAGGTTTGCAGCAAATATAAAACAGAGTTCTGTTTTTGTTGCATGCTGGCAAAATAGTGTTTAAACACGTCCGTCCTTTTTATCATGTGTGTTTCCTGTATTTTTATTGGCTGAAAATAAACATGAATATGTACCTTTCCTGTCTTGTTGTGTGGAACTACTGGTTGAATTTGTATATATATCTTTTGTACACGTGGTCGAATTAGGTGTGTGGTATCATTCACCTTTCTTTTGGCCAACACTTTTGGATTCACTCTTAAGGTTGCACCCTGTTCGCACTGCTTAGCAACCACCTACAAACGCCCTAGCAACCAAGAGTGCCCAACTCAAAGCACATCCTGTTTGTTATGATCCCGAGATTGAGTTAATTCGGTTGAGAAATAGACGAGGAAAGACTGATTGTCGAGGTAGAGGAACATGAAGAGCTCTATGACCTGCAGAAGCAGCTTTATAAGGACAACCATTAAAAAAAAAAAAGATGCCATTTGGTGAGCTGTTGCCGTCACTGCTGGAGCTTCTGGTACGTATTTAGTCTTTATTTATTATTCATTATTTTAATTGTACGAAATCAATTCAGGCGGGCGAGGGTTTCTGCTCTTCTACATGTTGTACGACGGTTGGTGGGCGCACGAACAGAGTCAGTTCTGAGAGATCTGAACGGAGTCGGTGTAAAATGACACGCAGCTTGACGTGCTGCATTCAGTGTAAAACTGCCTTAAATCACGACTGTGCACATGTACATTTTTCTTGACAATTTTATGCTAATGATGCTGCTTTACTCTTTACTATTGTGAGGAATGCAGGTGACCGGCTGCATGTAACTTGTAGGGTGTTTGCAGTCTGTGCATGTACTGTAGGTACTGAATGTGTGTGCATGTGGACTACTGACAGTTCTGTGTGTGTACTTGTATGCATCTATCCAATACAGATTTCCTTCAGGGCCGAAGAGTCTATCTTCTCTTGTATCTGCACATAGAGTATTTTCTATCCCCTTTAACCTTTAAAGGCATCCTGCGGAGTTTGTTTTTTTTATTATCTCTGGTTGCATTACTGAACAGTGTTTTGGTATTTTTTTTTTACAAGAGATTTGTTTGTACTTTGCACACACAAGGACACATGCACTCTGATGACATGATATTCGCACATTCCTGCCAATGTTTTCACACAGCTCCACTGACAGACACTGAGAAATGCAGCAAAGCGCCAGTAAAGGCAGAGAAGAAGGCCGCGCTTGCAAGCAAATGTGAACGTTAACAATGCCAGTTTTAAAGACCCTTTTTAAGAAAATTGGCTTTGCAAATGTTTTATGGGGGAGGATTCGACATGTTTGTGAGAGCTCAAGGACACACGCGGTGCATTTCGGTGAGCCAACGCTCAAGGTAACATAACTTTTGATTGTTTTCAAAGAAACTCCGCAGGGCACCTTCAGAGGAGTGGATGTAAACACCCTCAAATTAAAGCTGAAGGTCAGGGGTTTAACCAGCTTTGTTTCATTTCAAACCCATGTGCTGGAGTGAAAAGCAAGAGCAAAACAAAAAAAGAATAAAGCCAAATGCACTACCCCTGCTCACACTGTGCATATATCCAGAGATTATTATGCAAAGACCACACAGCAACACGTTGAAGAACTGGTGAATAATCACCAGGGTTTGAGGGGAATTCTCACGATGGCAGAACGATTTATCGCCACCTACCATCGATGAGCATGTGCTGTAAAGGAGGCCAAGCGTTTGGATAGTCCCACTGCTGCCCAGACTCCCTCAGCGACGTCGGAACTCCGTTGGGGAACTGGAGAGCACCACTCCCCTGTTTCAGACATGAAGAGAAAGAGCAACCAGATGACGGCAGTGCAGTGTGTGTCTGCCATCTGCTGGAGCAAATGAGCACAGTTCAGAGAGCACATGTAACAACACCCTACTAGGTGGGATTCAGATGGGGAAATAAAAAAACAGTTGCAATTTCACCTCCTTAAACAGCCGTCAAGAAGCACTTCAGCAGAATATTAAAAGGAATAGTTCAGATTATTTGATGTAGGGGTTGTATAAAGTCGAGAAGCAGAGAGAGGCACCAGCACAGAAGCTGAGAAAATCAATATCAGCTATATTTAGAATACATTCACTGCTTTACTTTACCAACATGTCAGCCTTTTCTAATGGGAAAGTGCCCATATAGAGGCCAAATATCGCTCTCTCCAAACCAACCAAACTCCACAGGCGAAATCAATAACTTTACCTCACAGAATGCAGGAGTTGCTGGTCTGCTGCTGCCTCCATCTGTTAGTTTGTTTGCGCTGTTGTGCGACTTCTGTGTTTTAAAAGGGTGGTTCAGATTCATTGAAATCACACAAACTAACAGATTGAGGCAGCGGCAGAAGAGCAACTCTCATGTTCTGCGAGGTTAAATTACTGATTTCGCCTGTGGAGTTTGGTTGGGCTGGAGAGAGCGATATTTGGCTCATGTAACGGTGGTTTTCTGTCAGAAGAGTCTGTCTGATGGCAAAGAAAAGCGGTGAAAATATTCTAAATATAGCGTACACTTAAAATGATATTGATTTTTTTTAGGTGGACCTTTTTAAAGTGGCTAAAATATGTTTTTTGTTCTGACCCTGTCCACAGCAGTACAGTGCTTAGCGTCTCCAAACTGGGGGTCTGGTTCGTTCAACAAGCCTGTTTTTCTCCCTTTTGGTTTCAGAAGGACGACACAGAAAAAATGTCCAAAAAGGAAAAAAAAATCAATTTCATTTCAGTTGGACTTTTAAAGGCTAAACTGTTAAGAGAGGAGCAGCAGCTGGAACAGAAGGAGACTGGTCATACTGGGCAGATGTTGACAGCTGTTTGTAAAAGAAAAAACGAGTGGTCAGTGACAGTGGTCACTTCATTATAATCTAATAAAATTGTTGTGATCATAGTGATGTTGTTTACTGGATTGCATTATATTCTAGTGTTTCTGTTCCCCTCATGGGAGGACAGAAAGTTGGAAACGACTCTTGATATACTGCATTCCACTGCAACACCACATTTAAAGGGTGATTTAGCTCTTAAGCGACTATTTCCCCCATTATCTTGTGTCTAAGTGACTAACAGGGACAACAATTTCTGAAACTGGTCCAGAATTGAGTGAGACCACTGCAGCTGTCAGCTGTGCAACAGACTGCAGTGTAATCCAAGGAAGCAACTGCAAAACGTCAAAGTGTTTGTTTTTACCACTGACACATTGATTTCACAGATGATTTTTATTGTAAGAGTCTGACAAAATTATGGAAAGGATCCCTGCAGGAGACGGACCTTTTTGTTAAAGGGTAAGATCGGACTCCATTTACAGGAATGTTTAACTTTAGCGTTCGTTCAAACTCGACAATAACAAAATAAAACTCACGAGAACCGTCTTGGTTCATATTTCCACCGTTCCAACAATCACGGTTTGGTCGAAATAAACCTTTGATTACTGATGAGAATCTTTTCACATCTAACTCTGGTGCTGGTGACTGTTGGAAGAGTAGACAGACGAGCCAGGTCAGTTTTGGTGGGTTTTATTTTGTCTAAATGAAGTTTGTTTTATGATGAAATAATTACTTTCTCTGTAAGTGCAGTCTGGTGGCTTTGGTGAGAGCGATAAGTCGTCTTTAAACAAAAAGGATCTTACTCTCTTCAGTAAAAGGTTTCTCTCTGTAGGGATCCTTTCCGTAATGTTGTCAGACACTTAGAATAACAATCTGAGCCTGTCGGTGACAAAAACAAGCACTTTTAGTGGACAGACTTTGACGGTGTGCAATTGGCCATAAGAATTACACAGCAGCCTGTTTGACAGCTGACAGCTGCGGCCGTCTCACTCAGTACTGGACAAATGTAAAGGAAATATTGTTTCCCATTAATCACTTGCACACAAAACATGGAGGAAAAATACCAAAGTTTATCTATGACCTCAGTAAAAATATAAATAAATGTACATATTTCTGACAATGTCAACAAAAACTGAAGAGTAACAGAGTTGTTGCACTGAAGCGTACAAGTTTACATAAAGTGGCTGATTTATTATCTCATTTCCCCTCTAATGTTTTCTTGCTACACAGTCGAGGCTTTGAGATTTCTGTCTGACTTTCTGCTGCTCTGTGAAACATAGTTGGTAATTTGGCTGTTTTGGCTCTTTGATAGAAACGACTTAAACACCTAAAAATAGTAGATTAGAGGTTCTAAATTTTTTTCTCAGCCAAGAATGCTTTAGAAGACAGGAAACTCTCATGTTTGTCCCTTGGAATATGTTAAAATAGCCTTTTTTTACACTTATACTATAAGTATATCATAGGAGAAATGTATTGGAAAGATATTATAAATGCATCATATCAACACAGAATATAAAACACATATAAACACATCAAGAGTGTTCACTCTTAGTGCACTCATAAAATAAAAAGTCTAAATAATATATAAAATATAAACAAAATAAAGTAGGCCCAATAAAAAACATAAAAAGTGCATTATGAGGTGTAGCTTGGGACTTGGGCTTATAAAAGTGTTTGTGGAAATTAAATAGTTTTTGTAAATAAGTAATGATTGTTAAAGGTCTGATCATAAAAAGAATGCAGGCTATAATGGAGCCGTTAAACGAATGAATAAATGAATATTGTTTTATATTATGATAATTTAAAGAAAACTTTTCAAGGAAAGCCTGAACCCTATTTGAGAATCACCGCTGTTGATTACAGGGGCATTTAAAAAAATTTTTTTTTTAATGTTTGGATTATCTTAATCAAAATTCAGCAATCCTCCACTGCACTGACGTGGAAGAAGAGATTTTAGAGACAAATATCTGCACTTGCGTGAACAAGTCTGGCTTGAATTAACTTCAATGTCAACTCAAGGTTTAAACTAACTTAGTCGTTGTCAACGGTGACTCAAGCCAGGCTGAAACAAGCTCGCATTGTGAGCGTGCACGGAAAACATGAGCAGCCCGGAACAGCCGATTGTCAAGCAGAAGATAAGAAAACGAGAGCAGTTTTCTTCTCAGCTGCAGAACAAACCCTGCAGATCAAACTATGTAAAGAATATAAAGGGTTCATCATAAAAAGAAAGGACTCAGCAGCAGCAACCTGAGGTCGACCCACATGTCGCCTCTTCTCTCTCATTCATCCTTCTCATCTCTATCTTTGGTTGCACTATATAACAAAAATCCAAAAAGCCACAAAATACAATTTAATTAAAGTTATGCAAGTCTACTCATTGTTTCATATTGTAGTTATTAATAAAAGTCTGCATTCTACAAAGTTTGTATAATCAAACACTTTGCTGCAGGACACCAGTCAGTAACTGTTGGTATTGATATTATCAATTACACAATCAGCTGTTCTTTGAAACATTTTCTCTTTCTCACAGTTAAAGAAACTGTAAAGTGTGAATTTGAACGCAGCACTTTATTTAGTTTTATGTTTTTTGTCTTCACAGCTTGAACGAAATGACTGAATGAATAAATAACTACAACTGGGTTGGACGTCATTAACCCCCTCACAGACGACAGCACTGCTATATTTTCATCTCTAAAGCGATACTGGCCAAACTTGCAGACTTCCTCTGTTCCCTTCTCTGTCTCAGCTCTGGTGCTCCTCCAAGTGTTTAACTTTTTAATGTACCACAGCTTTTAACTGATCTGGAGAAAACTGCATTTTCCCACCATGAGCATAAAACAATCTACAAAAAGATATTTAATTAAAGTTTTTCTTTAAAGGCCGCTGTGTTTTAATAGCTGTTGTTATGTTGTTATTGTGGATTTTTGTTGTATTTGTTGCATCTGTTGCTGGTTAAATAAAAGTCATATAAAATAAAAGTGTGGAAATAAAGGCGTTCACTTCATGCCGAAGACGCACTTTGCTTAGTTCCAAAGAACATATAAATTTTTTTTTAAAGTAAAGAAAACTTAATAAATTCATGTTTGGTCACACTGAAAACGTTTTTTAAAATTGCTCAGAAGACACTTAAGGGAACTGTCTTTTGGGTTGCTGTTTCCACTTGTGGTGTAAAATTCTTTGACACAGCTGAATTAAAGCTTCAAAAGTTAGCCCGCCGCGGAGCAGACTAGTTCAGTGGTATCAGTTGCCACGGTTACTGAGCAGGGATTTTTTTTTAAAGCCGCAGTCTTGGAACGGATCTCACACTTAAATTAGCCAGACTTATCAAAATAAGCCAGGCTTTTCCTTCCTTCTGTTCAATAAATAAATAAATAAATAATGTACAGTATCTGTATGAGCTTGATACCGTTAGAGGCGAGTGTATCTGTCATTTGGATGGACTGATGCTTTGAATAGACAAAATAATCTGTTCCTCCACATTAATTTGTTTGAATTGAGAAAACAACGAAGCCCCGGAACATCCACCAACCTTCAGATACTGCACCGCCTTCTCTCCCATCTCGGGCCGAGAATAGCACCGTGCCCAAACAGGTGCCAGGTTGGAGGGGTAGAACTCAAAGTGTTTGGAGTGTGTCACCAGGTTGTAGTCAAACCAGGCTCCCCTCTCAGCATCCCACAGCACAGACTCGATCGCCTGCAGTCTGCGGGCTGCAGCCCGGTCGTACTGTGCCGCTGAGTCACCATCACCTGTCAGGAACCAGCACATCACCGTTATGTAACAAACCAGTTTGGAGCTAAAAGCAGCGTGCGGCCCAAAAGTTAGTGGCCAAGGTCAACGGCTGCTCGTGCGCTCACCCAGAATCCTGTGAAATGAAGCGAGAGTCTTCTCGTTGAGGCACAGCAACGCGTTGAGGTCAGTGGGCACGATCTGACTGGTGCGGGTCTCTCCCAGGGTGCCGTTGTTGTCGCCGTCACCATCTATATACCAGCGGGATGTAAAGTCCCAACCAGACTCTGCTGCCGCTTTCAGATCCATCCACAGCTGCTCTTTACGTTCTGAGGGCAAAAAAAACACACACACAACATGAATTCACTAACGGAGCCACAACACATCAGCATCCAAAATTTGGTACTTATTCATGTAAGTGTTGTTTGTTTAAAGGGATAGTTCGGACTATTTGAAGTAGGGTTACATGAGGTTCTTATCAATATAGATATAAAATAATTTAAGCCTTTTCTGATGGGAAACTGCTGCCACATAAGCCAAATATTACCAAACCAAACTCCATAGGCAAAATCAGTCATTTTACTTTGCAGAACACAGGAGTTGTTGGTCTACGGCTGCATCAGTTTGTTAGTTAAGTTTGTGTTATTGAGTGACTTCAGTGTTTTAAAAGGATAGTTCAGATTCACCTAAGTCACACAATAACACTAACTAACTAACGGATCAGGGCAGCGGCAAACCAACGACTCCTGTAAAATTACTCATTTCGCCCGTGGAGTTTGGTTGGTTTGGAGACGGCGATATCTGGCTTGTATACAGACAGTTTCCTGTCTGACAAGGCTGCTGTACGTCAAAGTAAAGTGGTGACAATATTCTAAATATAGTTTAAGTGCCTAAAATACCTTTTGTTGAACTGTCCCTTTAACTGTAATATGCAGCCTCTGAATAACATGTTACAGTTTTGCAAAAGCTTTAGAGACAGAAAATTAAACGTCTCTTCCCAGGAAGAAGAAATAACTTAATGACCTTGACAATTTGTTATTAATAAAACATATTCTTGCACAAAAAGGGAAAAAATCTTCAGAAATGAGAACAAACACATTTTGGTGGCGGAAAAAAAAAAACTCAACAGTCTTCCCTTCAAACAGCTTTTCTTAAAAGTCGTGGACAAATTGTTCCGCGGCGATGTGAAAGAATGGATGTGTTTAACATTAAATATTCATTACAACATGGTGCCGAGGTATTTTCAGAGCAAATTTGTTTTTGCACAGACGATCCTTTGAATCCAGGGGAATGTGTTCCTTCTTTTCTACTTAGGAGCAATTATAAACTACGATACATTTTTTTTTTTTCTCTCTCATGGAATAAAAATGACCATGGCAGAAAAATATTTTGAATAAGACGTTACCATCAGTGAGTCCTTCAGCTAATTCCAGATCATCTGTGTAGGATTCAGGCCTAGAAAGACATGATTAGTTTAGATGAAGGCATCCTCTACAATACCCACATGTCTTAAAGGGACAGTTCACAACAAAATCAAAACTACATATTCTGGTCTGTAGTTATATTTATCAATCCAGATAGTTTTGGTTGTGTTTCAGAGATTTTTCCAGAAATCATGACCCAGTTACTCAAGATAATCCACAGACCCTGACCATGGCATGCTGGAACTGTTTTCTTTTTCTGAACTGCACCTGCAAACTGCACCACCACACAGAAGTAAGCGTGCATCTACTCACTGATGAGAGGCCCGTGTTCGTGACTGTACGGCATTGTAAACTCCTCGGCTGAGCATGAGTAGATGCACTTCCTTCTACGCGGTGACCCGGTTGGTAGATGCAGTTCGGTAGAAAGCTACTGTTAGCTAAAAATTAACTTAAGCTGCTGTTAGCTAAAAACTACCATTAGCTACTGTTAGCTAAAAACTACCATAAGCTACTGTTAGCTAAAAACTAACTTAAGCTACTGTTAGATAAAAACTACCATTAGCTGCTGTTAGCTAAAAACTACCATAAGCTACTGTTAGCTAAAAACTAACTTAAGCTACTGTTAGATAAAAACTACCATTAGCTACTGGTAGCTAAAAACTACCATTAGCTACTGTTAGCTAAAAACTAACTTAAGCTACTGTAACCGAGCACTAATGTTAGCAAACACTACCATTAGCTAGTTAGTAAGTTAGCTACTTCTAGATGTGGAAAAGTTAAAGTTTGGACATCTTAACGTTTATTCTAAAGTCAGAAGACTTTATTTGAGATTTTGGGAAAGTTAAGAGTGCTCGTTTAAAAAGGACAGGAACATTGACCGTAGGAACCTTTCACCTGTAATGACTTTTCTTTTCATAAATCAGGTCCTAACCCTAGTTGCCATGGTTACCAAACAGCTGAGATAGGATGTGCATGTTAGTGCGTTTCTGTAATACAGCCTCAGGTCATGATTTTTCAAAAGGGACATTGCTGTTGAGTTTTTCAAATGTATTTTTTTGGCTCTTTGAGCACCACAAGCCGAGCAGCATCTGGCTCCATTTACACTGGAGAGAAGACAGACATCTCTACAGCTGATACCTCCAAAACTCTGCACCAAAACTGCCCTGATGGATTAACAGCACTACAGGTGAGAGGAAACATGTATTTTTGATATTTTGGGGTGAACTAGATTCACAGGCGTACCTGGGCAGGCCCACCTGCACATGATACCGGTTCAGAACGTGCTGCGCTCCGTCTGCTTCCACAGCCACAGAACGGTTCTGCATCCAGAATCGATACTCCTGCTCCAGAACCGGTAGAGCCGCTCTAAACCAGACAGACAGAGACAGACAGTCAGCTGAGAGCGATGTTTTAATTCAGACTTCTCTCCACAGTGCTTAATATTACACACAAACGTTGGGGGTGTCACATCCTAATTAAGCATGTTGGGGGGGGGGAATACCGGAGGCACAGAGAGACACGCGCGCTCTGAGGGTCTGATGTTTAATATGCCCTTTTTTTCCAGTTCTGGAGGAGACGAGAGGCAGCTGAAGAATGATAATGTGTCTGGCAGGACATCAGCTCGGGCCTAAATATCACCTGAGGAACTCTTTATCCTTGGTTGCTTGATAGTAGCTCTCCACCATTAGAGTGAGAAATGGAGGCTGGCTGCGCCTTTCATAGTAAATCCGCCCACCATTTGGAACGAAGCCATATCTGTAGGAGTGATAGAAAAAAAAAATCTTTTATTCCAAAAATCTTGAAACCCCCTCCTCCCCCCTCTGAGAGTTTCACATCCAGAGTTAGGCGGTTAAATGACTTATTCACAATGAGGCTGCTGAAAGACCCGCAGCGGGTTGGACGCTGTGAAGGATGAAAGGTGCTTTGAGGCTCACCTGTTGACAAGGTAGAGGAAGTTCTGAATCATCCCAGAGGCCGTGTCTGTCATCTCCGACAGCAGGAGCCCGTTGATGACCCAGTAGGAGTCCCTGTTGGGCACAGAGCGGCTCACGTCACTGTCTGCACACAACAAGGCACCTAGGCGGGCTTTCAGCGAGAAGACCCCTGGCCGGGCCCGGCTGTGATCTCGCCTCGCTCTGACCTCGCTCGACTCCCGACTCTCAGACAGACAGCTGAGAGACGGGCTTCATCATTCACTCACCAATAGTAGAGTTCCCTGAAGCGCCCTCCCGGCACGATGACAGGATGTGGGGTGTAGATCTGCGAGTACAGCTCAGGGTGATCTCGAACGCTGTCACGGATCTGGAGGAGGTGAGTTTGCAAAAAACCTCGTTACAAACCCAAAATTCCACAAAATCTGGGACGCTGTTTTAAAACGCAAATAAAAATGGAATGCAATGATTTACAAATCTCTTTTGACTTGTCTTCAACTGAACACAGTACAAAGACAAGATGTTTCATGTTTCAACTGATTAACTTGCATGTTTTTTTGTAAATATACACTCATTCTGAATTTGATGCCTACAACATGCTTCAAAAAAAGTTAAGACATGAGCCACAAAAGACTGGGAAGTTTGTGGAATTCACAAAAAAAACCCCATCTGTTTGGATTCAGATTCATAACTGTCACATCTGTGAAGGCTCCATCAATGCTGAATACACTCAATACATACAGGTTTTGGAGAAACATACACTTCCATCCAGACGACGTCTTTTTAAGAGAAAGCAAGAGTAAAAGAGTTCAGGTCATAGTCCAGACCTGTCTCACATTGAAAATATGTGGTGCATTATGAAGCACAAACAACAACAACAATCAAGCTAAAATAATAAAGAATTTCACTTTTCAAATCTTCAACAACCAGTGTCTTCAGTTCACAAACTCCTACAGAGTTGTTAAAAGAAAAAGTGATGTATCTCAGTGGTAAACATGCTCCTGTCACGACTTTTCTTGGAACATGTTGCGGGCATCAAATGCAGAATGAGTGTATATTTACAAAAACAATAAAGTTTAAATATTAAATATCTTGTCTTTGTACTTTATTCAGCTGAATATAAGTTGAAAAGGTTTCACCAATCATTGCATTTTTATTTTATTTACATTTTAGACAACCTAACAACTTTTAGTTGTATTAGGTCTCCAACTAATGATTATTTTCATTAGTGATAGTGAATTATCTTCCGTATCAATTAATCGTTCGGTCTACAAACTATAAGAAAATAGTGAATAATGTGCATCACGATTTCCTCAAGCCACAGGTGGGACCAAGTCACAAGTCAGTCTCAAGTCTTTGCACTCAAGTCCCATGACCTAAACTTTGAGTTTCAAGTCCCAATGCGCTTTTCACCAGATGTAAACACCATTTTACCAAGTCTTGACTTACTTTGTTCTTTGTGCAACTTCAGCTTCTCAAAGGAATTTGGAAGTTCTTAATCTAAGACTAAGGAACTGGTTATTGCAACTCAGCACAATGCCTGTTATCATTTTCCACCACTTGTGATTAATGAGCAGTCTGTTGAGATAGTGGAGGAGTTTAAGTATTTAGGTACCTTTTTTGATTGCACTTTAAGTTTTACAGCCAACACAGATTATATTTTTTAAAAAGCAATGCAGCGCTTGCATCTTATCAGAAAATTACGATCATATGTAAGTCAAAATATTCTGGAGACTGTCTACAGGGGCCTTGTTGAAAGTGTCTTAACCTTTAACATCTGTACGTGGTATGGGAATCTGGGGGCTAAGAACAAAAATAGACTGTCCAGAATCACAAGCATGGCTAGTAAAATTATTGGCAAAGAGCAAAAACAACTGGAGTGTGTACATAAAACACAGGTAAAGCTAAAATCCCAACATATCGTGTCTGATCCTGTGCACCCTCTTTATAAAGAATTCATAAATTTGCCCTCGGGCAGACGTTATAGAGCCGTTGCAGCAACTAAGAATATTTATAAAAAATCTTTCATTTCATTTGTGGACAATAAAGATAAAGATGATTAAAGAAGTTGTTGCGTCTCCATAATTTTCAACCTGCATGTTTTGCACACTGCTATTCATTTTTAGTTGACCTCTGCACAGTTTTTGAACAGACTGAAATTATCTTTGGCATCATTTTTTTCAGCCGGAGCTCAGCAACATAACCTCGGTTCTTCATGGTTTTCTCCTGCTGGATGTTGTCTGATTGGTTCGAACAAAGAGCATCTGGGGAAGAAGTGTCAACTTGATGGGAATGACTGATGTTAATTTTAGTTGATGAGCTTGGGGAAAGGTATCAACTTGGCTCACGTCCAAGTGAAGTCACGAGTCACCGGTGGATAGTTCCGATTTTTTTTGAAGCGGGGTTGTATGAGGTGCACCACTTTACTTCACTGTCAGACAGACTTTTCCGATGGGGAACTGCCGTTACATAAGCCGAACATCACTCTGTCTGAAGCAACCAGACTCCATTGGGAAAATGAGTCATTTTACTTCCCACAACACAAGAGCTGCAGGTGTGTCGCTGCCTCGATCTGTTAGTTCATTTGTGTTATTTTGTGACTTTGGTGAATCAGAATTAGCCTTTTAAAAACACTGGAGTCACACAATAACACAAACTAACTAACAAATCAAGGCAGCGGTAGATAAGCAACTCTTGAGTTCTGTGAGATAAAATCAATGATTTTATCAATGAAGTTTGGTTAGTTGACAGGAAACCACATTTTCAGATGGTTTCCTGTCTGATAAGACTCTCTGACAGTGAGGTAAAGTGGTGAAAATGTTCTAAATATAGCCAATGATTAAACTGATTTTGATTTTTTTTTTAGGTAGATACATTTTGCTGCTGGATTAGAGAGTCCACACCTCTGCCTAAAGCCCGTTCTGACACATTCAGATACCTTGTTTTGTTCAACCAACAAAACAAAACCCCAAGATATTTAAATTCACCATCAACTTTTCTCATTATCATCACCTTTCTGCCGAGAGACTTCCACAGATTGTGGATCTTTTCAGCCCAGATCCGAAGTTCTTGATCTGCTATTCGTTCCAGGAACTTTGGCCTGGACACACACACAAAAAAAAATCAACTCATGTAAACCAATCACTATTAAAATATGACATTATCATCAGTGAGCAACAAGTTCTGTAATAACTGGGCCTCACTTTGCGTGCCAGTCTGTTGGTGTCCATGACTCGAACTCTGTCCCTGGTTTCTCAAAGTACGCACTGAGGAACTCCTGCAGTTTAGCAGGCGGGACGGTCGTGTTTGGCGATCCATGCGAGAGGTTACGAAAGGCCGCCAAAACAACATCTGCAGGAAAAGACACAGGGAGGAGAAGAAGAAGCAGCAGCAGCAGTCACACACTGGACACAATGGAAAAAAGACAGTTGTTTCCCGATTTTGGACTTACCAGGATGTTCCCTCAGCTTCATGTCAACAAAGTACTTGTCATCATCAAACAGTTTAGCTTCCTGCACCTGATGCAAGATGGGCCCGGTGCAGTAAATCTCACTGCAATCAATGTATAGAGTTGTGAATTATTAAACAGAGAAGTTCAAACGTGCATTAGTGCAAAACACTGATATCTTGTTACACTGTAAAAAAAAATACACGTTACACATAAATCTAACATAGAAAGTTAGTGTCAGAGCTGCTTTAAAGTTCTATGCTGACTGAATCTGAGGACAAACTGAGGCAATTTCTTTAAGGATTAAAAAAAAACTTTTCTAGTCAAATAAACTTGATATTAATTCAGTTGAATATGAGAAAAGATGTTTAACAAGCTTAAGATATTAAACTGAATCCACAACAGTTCATTCACACCAACAAGCAAAACAAATTGTTTATATTTTCTCCGTTCACGGACATGTTTCTCCGTTTAAAAGTCACACAAAGAATTTAACCTTCAGCTGCACCTTATTTGGTTCGAGCACAAAGACAAAATGTGAAACTTTTTTCTAACATTTCAAATGTAATATGTCTGTGAAGGTTCTCAGTCATCCAGGTCATGGTATTCGTAGCAAGGTTTGTTGTAGGCAACTGGACTTCATAGAGTTCTTGAAGACGTTTCACCTCTCATCCAAGAGGCTTCTTCAGTTCTGACTGACTGGCTTGGGAGTTCAGGTATTAAACCACTGTGTGGTCGTTAACACCTAGAGGGGGCATGTGTCTCAATTGCCCCCCTTCCATTGTGTGGACCTTGAGTTTCACCTGGGGGGGAGGTGTGAATGAGGGTCATTAACATCGT
>JAJHUR010095374.1:2106-21819 GCA_027495735.1 Lutjanus campechanus | reverse complement strand
CTAATAAACAAATGTGCTTTATTTCTCAAACATTTTAACATGCTTCACATTGATATACAAAAGAGAAGACACCTGCTTCACAGCTGCTTCCTTACGTATCCTGAAACCCAGCTGTTGTTAAAATTTTCTCTCCAGCTTTTCCATGATATGTTCTTCATTTGGGCTGTGTTTGCAGGCAGAGGAGGCCTATCCAGCAGACCAGGAGAACCAGGGGAACACTCTTGTATCCGTGGCCCCCCTCAACCCCCCTCCAGAAACCACAGAGAAACCCAGCGTAAACGGAGAATCCCCCGAGGCAGCCAAGACCCAGCCTCCTCCTCCCACCAACGGCCACTCAACCACCAAGACAGCGGACACCGAGCTGTGAAATAGTCTACAAATACTCGCAGCCCAGGAACTACCCCCATAAACACACCCATACACACACACACACTCACACATACACACATGCCTACGCAAACTCCCTTTCTGAATCCACCCTTGCCCAGCCACAGAGAGTCCACAGCAAAGTGGACATCAGGGACTAGAACAATCTCCTACATCAACATTCCTCTCGTTATGGTCCCCTTGGCTCCTCCTTTGGCTCCGTGCCTCAATAAACATCAGGAAAACTAGTCTGATGATGACGATGATGGCGGCGGTGATTGATGTCGATGATGACGAAGGCTCAGTCCCTGGGTTGTTGACGGCAGTCAGGCTGGGAACGAGAGACGGGAGATGGGCAGTTCTGGGTGGGAAGAGAGTGTACTTTAGCATTAATCAGCACTGGTTCCCATGATGACTGCAGCCTCTGGAGTCACAGCCATGAGCTGTCAACACACACACACACAAACACACACACAGGGTCTCTGCACGTCTTCAGTTTCAGAGCTCCCACCAACCCTCCACCAGTAGAAACAGCTGAAGCACATAAGTGTTTCTTAGTTTATTGTATGACAGACAAAGAGGAAATACATCACACTGCCTTGAAATCTGTTTACAAACTACTCAGATAGAAAATCAATTGACCTTTCCTAAGTCCCGCCCCTTTTTGCTCTGCGCACCAATAAGAGTTGAACAAGCCTGGTACCCTGCAGAACCTCGGTCAACTTTCTCCCTTCCTGTTTACTGTGTAGGCTTTTTGGGGGGGATTGTTGTAGCCTAAAATGCCTGATTTCATGTTTAGATGCTTTTATGTGTTTTTCGCAATGAAATTGAAGTTTTTTTCTTTTTGTATGATTCAATAAAAATCAAAGCCAACTTGTTCCAGGGAGAATAAAATTGATTTGCATTTCAGCCCCTGGCTGCATCCCGTCTTCAGAGTATGATGCATTGTACTCTGTCTCTATTAGCTAATTTAAGAGCTGACTTATAAAAATTTGGTTTAATTCTCAGCATAGACAAGCCACACAAGCACATAATAAATCTAAGTAGTATATCTACATTTTTCTCCCAGGATGCCTGATATTCTTACCCTAACCCAACCCAATCTGACTCCTCATGCCTAAACCTAACCAACCCAAATGGTGCAAACCAACAAAGGCAACAAGTGCTAGCCAATCAGAGTCAGAGGAAGGCGGGT
Organism: Lutjanus campechanus; assembly: GCA_027495735.1. NCBI lineage: Eukaryota > Metazoa > Chordata > Actinopteri > Lutjaniformes > Lutjanidae > Lutjanus > Lutjanus campechanus. The sequence continues at coordinate 20,258 of JAJHUR010095374.1, read as the reverse complement.
CATGAGACCAGAAACAGGAAAGGAGAAAGTCTACCAAGGAACCATGCTTTGTTCAACTGTTATTGGAGCACATAGCAAAAAGGGGCGGGATTTAGGATGGATCAGTTGGGCTCTAATCTTGTTTGTCTGATTGAGTTAATGATCAGTTGGTGTGCGAATGTGTGTATGTGTGTGTCTGCTTTAAAATGCCGCATGTGTGTGTTAACGTATACTTGCATTTGTACTGTGCATGGACTGTATGTATATCCATACATGCATCTGAGCTTGCTTACTGTATGTGTGCGTGGTCGATGGCAAGTAGATCAAGTATGTGAGCGAATGATGTGACATTAGCCATGAAACGTGTACAATTTTGTAAAACGAGTCGACAAAGCGATGGCGCGCCGAGTTGCAGATGGTTCCCTGTGGCGAGGAGGAGGAGGAGGAGGAAGCTTTAATCACACCATGTTCTTGAAGAGGTGTTGCCGCAAGGAATTCTTCAAACTATCACTGCAAACTGTAGTGAAATCAGTCACAACAGGCCTGTTTACAGTGGCGTCACAGTCACTCCTGAAAATCATGAGACCAACAGACTCGCAAAACAGAGCCTCTTTCTGTCAGTTCTGTCCATCCATTCGTCAGTGTTATTCTCTTCTTCAGTATACTGTATATGATCTTTTTACTATCAGTATTCTATTGAGCAGTATGTATAGTATGGTGCCTTTTTTGTATTGTTTTTATTTTGTGTACCCACACTTGTTATGTTCCTTCTATGTGCCAAAGACTTTCATTTCATAGCTCATGTTGTACTAAAATATGTACCTCTGTTTGTGGCACCTTTACAATTTGTGATCCAGGTCAGAAATGTGTTCGAGGGCTATGGCTGTTACAAAGAAACATCTTTTTTTTTTCAGTCCAGTGAATTACAAAAGAAAACAGCAGTGTTAATTACTTGAACTGGAACAAAGGAAAATATTCTGATATATATAAATGGGATGTCTCACAATAATTTCTCCTTTCAATCAATTTTGTATCATGTCATTGCTAACATTCCAGTGTTACTGTTTCATGTTACTAGCATCCTGTAGTTTAAATTGGATTTAACGTGGAAGAAAAATGCAAAAAATAAATAACTTTTTATGAATTGTCGTCTTTTCACCCTCGTTTCATTTACGAGCGCAATTCCAAAGACGTTGGGACACTGTGTAAGGCCAGAAATATGTTTATAAAATGTTTTAATATGTTATAAATATGTTTTAAATGCTTATAAGTCATTCACACCCCTACGGATCATGGCTGCCTTGCATACCCCGCGTCCATTTGGAGCAATGGTTGTACGCGTCCTCAGAAATTAATGCTACTGTATGTGGACGGAAACGTGTGGTTAAATAGTAAGTATTCCTCAGGCCTAAAACGCAAAGAAAAAACGTTATCCTTTCCAACCTATATTTAATTGAAAACGGTGCAAAGACAATAAATTTAATATTCAATCTGATTATCTTTGTTGTTGTTTTTTCATTTTGAATTTGAAGCCAGCAACACGTTCCAGGAAAGTTGGGACAAGGGCGACAAAAGACCGGGAAAGTTGTGAAATGCTCGTTTGTAACATCCCACAGCAGGTAAACGGGTAAATTGATAACTGGTGACAGTATCAACACGTGTGACCTTATGGGGGTGTGTTAGGGCCCATGGCATCATGGGTAAGTGTCACTTCTGTAAAGGCCTCAGAGACCCTGGACAGGCAAGAACCAGAAAGAATTTCACTTGCAAAACTTCATACAATTAGTGTCAGTTCCCAAATGGCTACTGAGTGTTGTTTAAAGAAAAGCTAGTGCTAAACATGCCGCTGTCCCAACTTTTTAAAAACATATTGCATGCATCAAATAGAAAAAAAAATAGTTACTCAGTTTGAACATTAAATATCTTGTCTTTGTCCTGCAGTCAACTGATTATAGAATATTTATGTTTTACGCGGCATCTCAACCTTTTTGGGATTGGGTTTTTGCAAAATAAAACCATAAGACCGAACAGAAAGAGTGATGGGGTTTTAAACCACAGAAACATGTGCACATGTACTTACTCACGTACATACGGCACATCTGCGCTCTAGCACATGAGTTTAAATCCCGTACAGCCCATAAGGTCACACAGCTGGTATGCATAAGCAGTAGTAATGACATCACTTCACACTGTTTTGTCTTTCACAGTTTGGGTGGGGCAGCGAAAACATCCACCAGCTGTCTTCGCTAAACGCCGCAGGACATGTTCATGAGCACCACGTCAGTCCAAAGCCGCTATCCGTCATGTTTGTATACGTATTTTTAATTCATTTAATTCTGTCGCCATCCACCGTATGTGACAGAGTGACTAGCTCATTTCCCATCCGCTCACACCCTTCTTTCATCACAAGATCAAGCCCCGTGTGGATTCCTACCCTGCCCTGTCCCCCCTCCACACCCTGCAAGGAAAATATTTCCTCAAGGCCATCGAGCAGCTCTGTCGCAGAGTCCTGTTGTCACAAAATGCCACAACTGTCACAAAAAGCACACACCAAAGACATAAATGTATTGGGATAAATGCGGTAATCTACAATCTGAGACAGGCAGACTGCTGCATGGCGCAAATTTAAGACGTGTAAATCCCAGTGGACGTGAAGATCTCTGTATGTATATACACTTTGACGTCTTTGTTATTTGCAACCTATTTAACCCTGAACTCTTTGAGATCAACTTTGATACTATTTTACAGACAGTGTCTAGACTAAAGTGACAGTTCCCCCCAAATATGCATATTTATGCTCTGGCCTGTAGTGCTATTTATCCATCGAGATAGTTTTGGTGTGAGTTGTTGAGTTTTGGCAATATCAGCTGTAGAATATCAGCTGTCTGCCTTCTCTCCAAAATATTGGAACTAGATGGCAGTCAGCTTGTGGTGCTTAAACTGCTAAAAAAAAAAAACTCAACAGCAATGTCTCTTTCCAGAACAATTTCTTTCCACCAATGTGCATCTACTCATGGATGAAAGGCTCATGGTCATGACAGGGGGGCGAGGGATGTAAACATTAATGGCGTCCTCTTCGACTGAGCTGCAGCCTCTCCTCCATGAGCGGATGCGCGCTTCCTTCTGCACGGTCATACAGTTGGTGGGTGTAGTTTGGCAGAAAAAGAAAACAGCTCTGAAACTGCTCGCAACAAGGCCTGTGGATTATTTTGAGTAACAAGTCATGAGTGCCACATTATATTCAAGAGAAGGCAAACATCTCCACAGCTGATATCTCCAAAACTCTGCAACTCACACCAAAACAATCTAGATAAATAGAGCCATGGGTAAGGTATGAATTTTTGATTTGTCCCTTTAAAACACCAACACACTTCACTCATGTGAGACTATTAGGTTTAGTTATATTTTAATTGCCCTTCATTCCTCAGGCTCTCCCTTCTGTCAAACATAAAGGGATGGTTTACTCAAATTACACAAACAAAAAATCCATATTCTCTCACTTATCATTAATAGTATCTTGACATGCAGGTTTTGAGATCCACATCTCTGTTTTTTTCTGCCACCAGCCCAGTACAATGGAGCTTTAATTGAATTGAATTTGTGCTGCTCACAGCAATGGAAAAATCAACACTAGCAAAAATCCAGAGACCTTGTAGTGAACATCTTTGATTGGAAATACTATGAGAACATGTTGACAGAGTGGCTGTGTGGATTATCCAAGAGGAAAGCAGACACTGTGTCTGGGAAGGAGATGCTGTTGATTCTTTTGGATATCATTTTTCAATTCACCACAAAGTGAACTCAAGTCAACTCAAGTAAAAGTACTGAAACCACACTGTAAAAAGAAATCAATTACAAGTAAAAGTCCGGCATGGAAAATGTTAATTAAGTAAAAGTATGCAAGTATAATCAGGAAAATGTACTCTCGAGTGAGGGGACAATGGAGCGTGAGATGGGCCGAAGAATCGGAGCAGTATTGCGTTTGCTTTACCGCACCGTTGTGACGAAAAGAAAGCTTACCCAGAAGACAAAGCTCTCGATCTACCGGTCAGTCTTCGTTCCTACTCTCACCTGTGGTCATGATGGGTGGGTCATGACCGAAAGAATGAGATCGTGGATACAACTGGGGGCCGACATGGGTTTTCTCAGGAGGGTGGCTGGCACTTCCCTTAGAGATAGGGTGAGATGCTCAGTCATCCTTGCGGGACTCAGAGTAGAGTCACTGTTCCTTTGCATAGAAAGGAGCCAGTTGAAGTGGCTCGGGCATCTTGTAAGGATGCCACCTGGTCGCCTCCCTAGGGAGGTGTACCAGGCACGTCCGGCCGGGGGGGAGGCCAGCGGGCAGACTGAGGACTAGGTGGAGAGATTATATCTCTGCCCTGACCTGGGAACAGCCTCAGGATCCCCCAGTCAGAGCTGGTTAATGTAGCCGGTGCATGAGATGTCTGGGGTCCCCTGCTAGAACTGTCACCTCCGTGACCTGATTTCGGACAAGCAGTTGAAGATGGATGGATGAATGTTTCATTAGATTATGCATTAATGCAAAAGTGGTGATTTGCTGTTGTAGCTGGTTGAGGTGGAGACAATTTTTGTATAGAACTGCAACTAATGGCTACTTTTATTTTGTCGTTATGTCTTGTATGTCTTGTTTCGACTTTTTCGTCTTGTTACACCTTGTCTTGCACATTTTTTTTGGTCTGTTATGTCTTTTACATTTTGATACCTATTTTTTTGTCTTTTTACATCTCACGATCATGGATATGAGTTTGTGAAAGAGACACTGGTGTTTTTCTTCCATCTTGTTACATTATTTTAGAGAGAGGGCAGACATGCAGCCAATATCTCCCAAACTCGCACAAAAACTGTCTAGATTGATAAATAGCTCTACAGGCCAGAGGAAAGATATGTATTTTTGATTCAGGGGGTGAACTATCCCTTTAAAATTGTGACCTGGTATTTGAAAGTCTTTATCATGCAGCATCAAAGAATTGGTGAACTCTTTGGCTGTCTCTTGGCAGTTCTGTAACCTTTTGATGAACCTAAATGTTTATCAGCTTTTAATTTTCATCACAGGCTCACCCTGCAGACCCCACCTTCTGGCCTCAGGGTCCCACTCGGCCCCTCGTGTACTCTCCTTTACCTCCCACCCTCCCATTCCACCCAATATTATCTTACCATCAATGAGTTTAGAAGGGGCGTGCTTTGGCATGGAGGGGGAAAACATGACGTATCTGGCAGCTGTAACTACGCTGAGGGGGGAGCCTCCCCACAATAAAAACAACCAGCTGAGTTTTGTTCATAATCCCAGATTCCAGTGCGCATACACGACTCTTGGCTGGATGGAGGAGTAGAGGGGTGGAGGAACTTTAGAGCTGGATGGGATGAAGGATGGGGGGGAGCAGCCTGGAGCTGGGGGACTAGTGTGACATTGAAGAAAAGCTGTGGAAGAGAAGATCTGGACTGATATACTGTGGGGGTACAGGGGCCGATGGGTGGAAGATTTAAAGGGTTGGTCCGCCCAAATACAAATAACACATCTTAATTCACTTATTTTTGCTGTCTGGTGAGACAGCGTTGAAATCAGAGGTGGAACGTAACTAAGTGCATTCACTCAGGCACTGTATTTAAGCACAAATCTGAGGTACTTCTACATTACTTCACTATTCTTCTACTTCTACTCCATTTCAGAGGGAAATACTATACTTTTCACTAGTTACTGAATTTATAATTAAGATGTTTGCCCACAAAACATGAAAATGTTAAAAGAAAATTAAGTGATAGCTATTTTGATTCTCGCTTTTCATGTAAAAACATTTCATGGTTTTGGCTTCTCAAATGTGAGGACTTTTTGCTTTTCTTTGTAATTATTTTAATTATTTTTGATTTTTGTACAAGTGGTTGGATGTACCACAGCACTATGACGGCATCACTTTGTGTGACTTTGACAGCATTTCTCGCTATATCCAGAATTAAAATAGGTAACAAAATGACAGATAAAAAAGACGTAACAAGACAAAAAAGACATAACAAGAAGGGGGGAAAAACGCACACCAAAACAATATAGATGGATAATTAGCACTGTAATTGTCTGTTACATCATGCCTCTTCTCTGCCTGAGTTTCAGGCAGATTTAGGAGGGAAAAAAAGAGACATTTACCAAGTTAATTCCTCCCTGGAACATCATATTTGGTGTTGATATTGACTGTGAAAACTGTGAGTAGGACAGCATGGCCTCTCTGAGACCTAAACAATAACAAGATCACGTCTGTCAACAATTAAGTACAAGACAGATACAGTAAATATTTGAATCTTGAAATTCTCCTTTATTTTATCAGCACAGACCGGAAAACTAAGAAAGATTTAACCAGGTTAACCAGCAGATAATCAGTGAAGCAGAAAAACACATCTTGAAGGTCATGGCTGAAACCTGCAGTCGCTGATTTGGCCACTAGAGGGCGGCAGAAACAATCAATTCATTCGATATGACATCATTTTAAAAAACAGTTGAGTATTAACACGTCCAGCGGATAAAAGCAGCATCATTATTTATTTGGAGTCATTTCTCCGACCAGCTAATGCATGTAAGTACAATACAGACTCTTCTTTTAGCTTTGTTTTTGGTTTCCACCAAGAAATACTGTAACTAGCTGCTAATATGGCCGGTGTGGCCTCTGTTTCCGGATCAAAACAAAGATGGCGGCGCACCTGTTTCCTACCTAGAGAGGAAACACAGTTGTAAATTGGGAAACGGGTCAAGAATATTTTCATATTTGTGCTGCGAGTGGAATATTTCTCACCAAACGGTATGAAAATTCTTCTGAAAAGTGTCTTAAACAACGCTTTAATCGCAGGTTAATTACAAATGGACTACATGGACACTCTCTGAGGCTAATGTTAGCTGCTAGCTAAGTGCTCCAGTATGTGTATGTACTAACTTTATCTGCCTGTTAATTTTCCACTTTGTTGGTGGGTTTAGCATATATTTTCAGCTGTGGAAAGATTACTGAAAATCTGTACTCAAGTACAAGTACAGCTACATCGCTGTAATATTAATCAACTAAAACTACCAGTGTTAAAAATACCCAAGTATAAAGTATTATAGGGCTGCAACTAATGATTATTTTCATAGTTGATTAATCAGTTGATTATTTTCTCGATCAGTCGTTACTAGTTGTTTGCCTATAAAATGGCAGGAAACTGTGAAAGATGTTGATCACTGTTTCCCAAAGCCCAAGATGATGTCCTTGAATGTCTTGTTTTGCCCACAACTCAAAGATATTCAGTTTACTGTCATAAAAGAGTAAAGAAGCAAAATACTTACATTTAAGAAGCTGAAATCAAAGAAATTTTTCTTTTTTAAAAATACTCATCAAGTAATCAAGTATCAAAGTAGTTGCAGATTAATTTAATAATTGATTAAATAAACCACATTATATGTAAAATGTGCAAGAAGACTGTAACTTAAACCACCTCAAGCAGAAGCATCCAGTTGAGTACGAGGAGAGCCTAAAAATCCTGTGATGAGAGCTCAACGAGAGCTCTAAACAAAATATTTTTCAGTATTTCATTCAGCATTTCAGCATATCATTATCACTGAATACCCTAAAATATTGAGATATTGTTTTAGGGCCAAATCACCCACCCCTAGTGTGAATTATCTGTCAGAGCAAATGGAAACATGAGCTCAGCAGATTTGATGGCTTCCCAGGCTAGGTTACAGCCACACTAAGAAAAATATGTGTAAAAACAGTCGGCTAAAAGAAAATAATGCGAAATTTCCAAAGAATGAAGGAGGGGCAAACTTACTGTCTGAGTCAAGTTAGATAAACCATGTCCCCAGGTGCTACATCCAAATAAAGCTACTCAGAGTAAATAGACAGAAAATGGTAAAAATAAAAAATGCGGATCACTGTTTCCCAAAGCCAAAAGTGACGTCCTCAAATGTCTTGTTTTGTCCTCAACCCAAAGATATTCAGTTTACTGTCATAGAGGACAAAACAACCCAGAAAATAATCACATTTAACAAGCTAAAATCGAGGAATTTGTACATTTCTGAGATGAGTTGAGTGACTGAAGAATTGGCTGCATGCTGAGAGATACAGACCCGAGAAGACTTTTAAAAATCTCTAAATATACAGTTACTGTGGAGGAGAGCAAACAAAACATTTGTCAGAGTTAATTGCACTGGACAATTTAATCTCACTAAGTGTTCTGTGAATCAATAAAAGACATGACCTTGCATGATTTTACACAGGCTGAATCACTGCAACAATGCAAGAGATAACCAAGGAACAATTAACCATAAGTTGGAATCAGTTAACACAAATCTAGCTGTGTCACCTATTTTAGTTTTTAAAGACAAATCCAATCGACTAACTAATTCATAAATGAGCAAAAACATTCATGAACAGTTCCGCTTGGTTTCTGAAAGGGACAAGAGGAAGTTTGAGAAGTGTCCTCCACTTGAACTTGATGAAATGATTTATGTTTTTGACGTCTTGGCAGCGGTGAAAGGGTTTTTTCTCATGCAACACCCTTGCATGAACACAACAAATGTGCATCCGCCCACAATCGCATAGACGTTCTCTCAAAAAGTGCATGACAGCCAGAGAGAAACTTAATATACAGCACTTTCACATACTTTGAGGAAAGAAAAAACATGCATCATGGGAAATGTACTATGCAGTTTCAAAGCTGGGATCCACATTAAGGGAGGGGTCCACTGTAAAACAAATATGGGGCCCCACTGACTAATGTGCACACATGAGGGAGTGACCAGACACGTGCGGCATGTAACCGTCCCATCAGGACAGTTGAGTCAAAGGCCAGTCGCGTTTTAATTGATTCTCGTGTATTAATGACAGTTTACACTTTTAGCCCGGATAAATCACTATCAAATTAGTTCAGCGTTTTCTTCTTTTTTTAAAATTTCATTTATTATTATACAGGAAAAGATTAAAGGTAATATGATAAAAATCAGTTGCAATTAAACAGGCCTGACTGAGCTAAAACTGGTTTACAGCAGGTTCCTGTTCAGCAGCCCACAAAAAAGAGACAAAATCACATCACAAAACAGAGACAGTCCACAAGAAACAGAGAAAAAAAAGACAAAAACAAACTACTAAATTTCTCTAAATGTCCTACCTGCTATGGAATTTTCTGAGGAGTCATTTGCTCTGCCCTATCTTTCAGGAATTTCTAAAAATCCCAGTTAAAATGACGAGACTGTGCTGCATCATAAGAGCGACAAATCTACTAATAATAAACGAGGGATGAAAATGAAAAGCTCATATTTAATATTTTGTCTCCATAGACACCTAAACAGCAAATAACAACGGAAACTTAAATCGATACCCCGTCTGTTTCCTGCACATTGCTCCGTGCTGTCGTCTATTCCCAACATCTGCTGAGGGAAACAATCTGGAAGGCATTGTCTCTTTTTTCCAGTGATGCAACTGTCCACAGAAGGCACATCACACCATGTAGTAAACTGCAGAACACACAGTATATCGCATACTAATGATAATTTACTAATGCTGACTGAAATACTCCAAACAAATTGGACAAAAACACCACACTTTATGTATGATTTATCAGGCTTATTACATAAAAAATGTGTTGTTAGGCTCTAAATTCGTAAACTTAAATGTTTATTTAAAATGTACAGACTTTGAACAGACAAATAAACAACACTCTGCAAGTGAATTACATCAGCCCACATTTAAATGATCCAAACTAGGTGGAGTGAAGCCTGCAGAGGAGCATGAAGTCTGAATGTGATATTGTTGGGTTAGGATGCCCCCTGCTGTGGCCTTTGGGGCAAACTGGGGGCAAACTACAAACAACCAAGTCAAAGTGAAAAGAAACAAACACAAAGCAAACAGTTTGTTTAGATTAATTTAAAAAATATGATTCACCTGTCCCAACGAAAGTTTTAACTTAAGACATGCAGGAGTCCACATGCTGCATTGTCTCATACACATCATGTGAATTGCAGTCTGAATAGAGCTGCACAATTAATTGAAATATCAAAATTGTAATACTGTCAAGTGCAATATCCAAATCGCAGAAGCTGCAGTTTTCTGATAAAGGAAAAATGTGTGAGAAAACAGCATTTATATTATATAAATCTTGTTCTCCAGATGTAAGAAAATATATTTGTCTGTTACAGATCCCAACAAATGTGACATCATCATGATTTAATTGGTGAAAATTAAAATTGAGATGCAAATGATCATTCCCACAAATCATGAATTATATCACAATATCTCTTAAAGTAATAGCAGTGTTTTGTTTTTGTTCTTCCATATCATGCAGCTGTAAATCTGAATAGTACTAATGAGGCTGCTGAGGAAATTTGTTTAAGTGATAGACATTACTGCCAATTCAATGCTTTTTGGATCTGTTAAAGTATAGTTCTTTATGGTACAAGCTTTATATTCTGCCAGGTTCATAGAGGCATCATTTACAGGCAGAGAACACCATAGTTCAAGCCTTATGTTACTTATTCCGTACTGAATGTAGTGGCTTTGGCACTTCGTTGAAATTAGCTGACTGGTTTAATTTCTGTGTATAAGTGCAAGTGAAAATAGCCAGCGATGAAACTAGGGCTGCACGATTTGGTAAAAAAAATGCCATATTGTGATTATTTTGACTTAAATTGTGATTGGGATATGTGATGCAATTAGTGGGAATGATCATGTTACCATTTCAGTTTCCATTTTTACTGGAAAAAAAAAATTAAAATGTTTTCTTTCATCTGGAGGACAAGCAACAGCGATCTTTAGGCCAGGGCATCTATGCAGCACTACAGTACCCCATTATAATGCTGTTTTCTCATGCACTTTTGCTTTTTCAAAAAAAAAAAAGTAAATGATTTGGTTCTGGTTCAGCAATTTGGATATTGCACTTGGCCATATTGCAATTTTGATAATTGTGATTAATTGTGCAGCCCTAGATGAACCTACACTAAATGAAAGATACAATCAGAAAAAGGTATGATGAAATATACTTAATTGATCCCAGGCAGGGAAACTGCATGTCACAGCAACAAAAGCAAGTCAATTTAGTCAATTTAATAACCTTAAAAAATAGGTAGATTACATTATTGGGATCTGCTGTGTACAGAATTAAGCAGTGAAATTACTTAGTACAATGTGAGCCATAAATTGTAGCCTGTGTATTAAGTGTATTAAGACTAAATTAGTCAGAAGTTAAGAAATGTGAAAATGCAATAAATAATTAAATATGAAAATTGCACTTGAGGTAAGAGAATCAAGAAGTGGGTAAATAAAATTATCTACATGATCTTTTCTTTGAGTTACTTTATTTTGCTATATTGTGCACCAGAAGCTAAAAATTGGGTGCATATAGATTGAGATGACACATTTCCAGTTGCAGCACACATTAGAGCGATTTCCTTTAGGTCAAGTACAAGGCTACTGTTAGATGATGGGTTGCAAATTAGGTCTATGTGAGAGATTTCTGAAAATAAATAAATAAATATTACATTAGCTTCATATCACTCTTGTTCTGCTACTAATTGCTTGCTTGTGCTAGTTTTAGAGAAAAGATAAGATAAGATATAACTTTATTAGTCCCACAGCGGGGAAATTTATGGCGTTACAGCAGCAAAGTGGATAGATAAAATATGAAGAAGCATCCATAAAAAAATATAAAAAAAATATAAGCAAGAGAAAATATTTAAAAAGTTCACATTTTAAACAAAGGAATATAAAAATAAAAAATAGGATCACTATAAATAGGGAAAATATTAAAAATAGGAACAGTATATACAATATAAGTAGACTCAGTTGAATTTACATAATTGCACGGAGGAAACATTCATATTTCACAAAACTGCTGTGGGAAAACTCGACCACAAGCTAGCAAGCAACACGACAATCCACAATAAATGGTTCCGTGCACTGCATTGAACAATTTTAGTTTACCATAGCTTCACTCACCATGATGATGTAAACTATGATTTTCTGACACGGTTATGTTAGTTAGTTAGTACCTAATTTTTATCAGTCAGCTTGCATCATATTTTATGTCAGTACAACGGTTACCTTGATTAAAATACAGGAAACCAGAATTGCAATAATAATAACAATGAATATTTTAATGATATATTGACCAATGAACTAGAAATGTCCCTGGTTTTCATTTCAGAAACCTGGTCATTGTAGTTAAGAGATGCAGTTGGGGGTAATTTTGCCATATATAATATAATATAATAATAATTAGTGCCTTTAGAGAGACTTTTTTAAATGTAGGTGATGTTGTAAACAGCAATATTTGGCTCTGTTGGCTCAATTCTTGAGTGTTCATGGGACCATTATGATCCCATAGACCAGGGTTTGGCAACCTTTACTATCAAAAGACCCATTTTTGGCTGGAGGGGGGAAAAAAACCTGTCTGGAGAGCCACAGCTGTTTACCTCATAGACCCTTCTGTTTTGTTAGATTTGACATTCATAGCTAGGGCCTGCAAAAATAAGGGGAAAAGGCACTGAGTCATAGATGTTGGCTATTATGCACATTTAAGTTGACAAAATATAACCTTTTTTTTCATTTAGTGTGTAGGCTACAGATTTTTATAATTGGAGACTGTAAGAATAACTTTAGGCCAGCAACAATAAAATCTAAAAATTAAATAAAATTAAAAACAGGAACCATTATTCATTTCACAGCTGGAGAGGGGCAAAGGAGCCACATCCAAGGTTTGTCTGAGGGGAGGCCAACAATTTCAGACTTATAATATAATATAATATAATATTATATAATGTAATGTAATGAACTATTTATATATGTATAAGTCGGTCTATATAAATATTTGTCTCATACTTTTGAGATTTATATAAGCTTAGGGCAAGGGATATGTTTTTTGTTCCATAATTGAGCCTTATTTTAAAAAGAAAGCTGATAGTACATTCGCTCTATCTTAAAATGTTACACTGCATTTTGAGGAAGTGGTGGGCAGGTGAGGATGGAAAATACGAGAATATGTGGGACAACCGTTGTTTTGAAAGTATGGAAAGTCCGAAATCTTCCGCCGGGAACTTCCGCGTCAAGATGGTACTTCGTTTTCTACCTTCATGGAAACAAGTTAGGACCAAAAAATCAAGTGTTGCTGTCTTTTGGTGCTCTTACAGTCGATTGAAACGTGAAAGTAATCTAGCAGAATACTGTATAATTTTAGGTTAGATCAATAACCGTTCGTGTTGTTAGAATTTCAAGCGTTACAGGTGAGCCGACATAATTTTTTGTCTGAAATTAAGCAAATTCACCAATAAAACACGTGCGCGGCGGTTGAATTCGCCCGTAAATTAACGATAAAATATTTTTACTGACTGAATGTGTTTTGTTTAAGTGTATAGCACATTATCCATACCGTTAGCTGAATAAAACGGAGGAAAATAAACGGAGTTTAAGCTAAAACCGGAAGTTCAGAGGAATGAATCATCTTGTGTCTCTCCGTGCCTTTGCTCCCGCTCTGCCTGTTTGTAAACATGCGTCAAAAGCACGTGATCCTACCTACGCCTTTCGGAGCGGTGTCCAATCAGGAAACGGGGGTGTGTGCGGGTGGGCGTGGTCCGGTTGTGTTGCTGTGAAAATGTCGATGGACAAGCTTTTTCATCAGTGCAGGGCAACATTCTGGATTTGGTCATAACTGGGAGGTTTGTGGGAGGTTATTGCAGCCGTGACGGAGTAGTGATAGTAAAGAGACGGTACGTGTTATAAAACAGACGCCATGTCGGTAAGTCACCTCCTCCTCTAAGAGAAACTGTTTATTTACATCCAGTGCTTCTCCACTGGGTCATTATAAGCCTATCATATAGGCTACATATGGATATAGGTTACAGGGCGTCCGTGGTGAGCGTTTGGCTACCTTTAATAACGTGCTTATTGTTTTCCTTATATAATGTTTATATAATGTTACTATTTGTATAATGTTCTTGTTAAATGTTTAATAATAAACTTATTTAATGGTATTTTTCTGATTAAAGACCATTGAGGTTCACGCATGCCCGTGCTTTGATTGTTCCGATGTAGTGCGCAGTTTCCAACGTTGTTTCCAACGTTACCCGGAAATAAGTGAGGTATTTGCTCTCAGCTGTTTCCTTATAAAACATGTCTGTGCGGATTTGTGGCTCATTGTCATCCTCGGAGCTTGTGTGAGGCAGAGGGGCAGGGGCAGGGTGGGATGGAGAGGTGTGCTGCTGCTGCTGCTGGATGCTTGCTGCAGGAGGATGTTGCGCACTTGAATTTACCTCAAGAGTGAGTGGTCCGTTCATCCATGCGGTACTGCGTAATGACTTAATTTACGAGGTACATGTTGTTATTATATATGTCTGCAAGGATTTTTCTTTATTAGTTTAAGTGTAGACTTGAATATGATTGATTAACTTGTGATATAATGTCTGAAATACAAGTATCAGGATATTACGTTTAATTTAAAGGTAAAGTGGAGGGAGAATACTTTAAAATAGTGAACTGTAAAAAAGTCATAATGAAAACTATATTTTTGCAACTTTTCAGGAGATTTATATTACAGGTAACTGAGTTTGAATTTTGTTACTGTTGCACCTGTCAGAGTGTGTCATGCTGCATTTCCAGCTATTTAAATTCTAACGTGTAAAAGAATATATTAAAAAAAATTACCATGTTATTCAATAGCCTTTTGTTGCGTATTGGCCAAAAGTTAGAATTATGTAAGATTGTTTTTCCCATTGTTCCTTTGAAGAAATTGATTTCCTTCAATGGGTTTATTTTTAAAAAACATATTGATTCTCTATATTGATTCTCATTTTTGTTGTTTGTAAATCTATAGTGCGTGCGCATGCTGTGCCAGTGCCTTGACTCAGCTTCATCCATCCAGAGGTTTCTATGTCATACGCACTTTTTATTCCTGATGTAAACAAACCTCCAAAAGCAATACTCTGATTTGACACTGGATGGCGTATTTCTGCAGGGTTACTGAGCATGAAATGATCAGACACAGTGTTCTCATAATGAATCACATATTATTCGGGAAGTATTGATAAAACAGCAGTTTTCACTTGTAAATAAAAATCAGTGAACGGATGTTTTTTCTTAATTCATTTTGTGCCTCATAACTTTGTTGACAGGGGGACTGACTGGCGCATCCATCTGTCGTGCTTTGGAAAAAACATGGCCTGACATCTCTTGACGTCAAAACTCCGAAGTGACTGCAGTCGGTTGACCAATTGATTTGCTGACTGCTCCAGAGGCACAGTAAGAGAAAAAGTGGTTCAACGGTTTGATAGAATGGGCTCTAAGGAAATAGATATATTGGGAAATAATCAACACAGTTGAGCTTACTAATTGAAATTGCTTGCCTTCCAGATAAATACTGCTATTCGTCTTTTCACAGAGGGAAATTAGGTCTTACTTTCAACTTTCTCTGAAAGGTAAGAGCCAGAACAGCAAACACAGAGAGCAACGTTTAGGATGAGTGGCACAGCAGTGCAGAAACTCACTTTTTATATCAATTATTGTCAAAAAGCCATAGCTGAAAAACAGTCGGCCTGCTGCATATTTGCATTATTTAAGGGAAGGGTGTGGTCTGCAGTTATACAACCAAAATTATAGAAATCTGCAATTGCACAGCATGAAATTGTGATTTCTGTGCAAAGGTCATTCTTCGTATTATATCTGTACAAAGGTCACTTTTCTCTGACTTCGCAGGGCTCAACGATAATGCTTGCCCACTTGCCAGGGGCAAGTAAAATGCCATGTGGCAATAAATAATCTATTGAGCTGTTTTGATAATCAATTAATACTTAATGTAATTTTTTATGCAAAATAAAAAATAAAATGCTGTTTTCAACCTCTCTAATGTGGAGACTTCAAGCTTTTATTCATTAATTATCACATTAATCTGAATATTTTTGGGTTTTAGACGGACAACACGAGACATTAAAAGACATCGCCTTGAACTTTATAAAACTGGGATGGACATTTTTCGCTGTTTTCTGACATTTTATAGACATCGCAGCCCTAGATTAAACATCGCAATTAAGTTTAGTCTTTGTTGTCATTCGATTCCCTCTAATGAATAAAACGATTTGTAAAGGCGTAAGAAAAATTTAATTTGGGCAAGTAGATTTCTGACCCACTTGCCCAACCAGACAAGAAAATTTTTTTTTTTTAACGTTGACGTGTTTTGTTAAATAATGTGACCATTTCAATTCACAGTTGTGTATGTTTGACATGTCTCCAAATAATAATGCCTTGGATTTTCTCAGGACCTGCCGAGGATAAAGCTGTTGGAGACTACTTTTTCGTCACAGTGCGTGATGATGGCACACATCCCGCAGAGAGAACCTGTTTGCATCCTTCTGAGTGGTAACCGCAATCCAGGTAATGATAGAAAAAAAATTCAACTACCAACTGTCTTTTTCCGGTTCATAAATGCACCGGAAAAAGACAGTTGGTAGTTGGGTTGGGTTTGGATTGGTAAAGCGTTCTGAGCACAGGAATATACTGAAGTAAGAAATAATGAAAAGTCTTTGATGCTGCATGTTAAAGAATTTCAAATACCAGGTCACAATTTTAAAGGAACAGTTCACGCCAAAATCAGAAATAAATTTCATGACCCGCTTCCTCAAGATAAACAGCAGCACTTCTTTCTCTCTGCAGTAGAAGCTACCGGAACTAATTTCTTTCTACAAGACAGAAAGTACTTCCTACATGAAACTGCTCACAACAAGGTCTGTGGATTATCTTAAGTAACAGTGTCATGATTTTTGAAAAGAGACACTGGTTTTGAATTTTTCAAATGTATTTCTTTTTTTCTTTTTTCTTTTGGTGCTTTGAGCACCGTAAGCTGAGTGCCGTTTAGTTGAATCATACTGGGTAGAAGGCAGACTTCTCTACGGCCGATAACTCCGTAACTCTGCAACTCGCACTGAAAAAATCTAGATGGATAAATGGCATGATACGCTAGTGGAAAAATATGTATTTTTGATTTTGGGATGAACTGTCCCTTTAAATGATGATTGAAAGGTATTATATTTGTAAGAGTCTTTTTTTTTTTTTTTTTGCTTAAATGTATGTGTGGGTGCATTCAGGAGCTTTGCCCATTGTTCCCAATACAGCCAAAAACAATATCAATGGAGCTGACTGGGCACCTTTCCAAGGGAGGGATTAAGGTTTAGGAAGTGGAACAGGCATGGCTGATAGATGACATGGCTAAAATTAACACACTGCCCACTGGATGAGGAGCATAAATAGCAGACAGGAAGGCCCTAGCCCTTGGACGAATCTTTAAAGCCGTAGCTCGTCTCTGTCAGCATAAATACAAACCACTGCCACAGTCTTATTAGAGGACAACAGGAAAAAAAAAACAAGAATTCCCAAATCATCAGCAGTGCTGGAATATCTGTAATGATTGGGTATGGATATAGTAGAACCATATCAGGCTTATGACAGCATTCAGTATAAAGAAACCATCAGTTATTTGATATAGCGTGCAGAGTAATACATTTTAAAACGTTAATCTTTCATCCAATCTTCTTAGCAGGAAACGTAGCACCGAACAGAGCCAAGTGCTCAACTTGCATTCCTCTTCTTTAGTGCTGTTGTTGCATAGGATGCACATATAGACTGAGGACGTCTTCATCCTAGAAGAGCAGATAGACCTCAGTGCTCCGATCAATACCACCAGCATCCACCAGTCTGCTCAGAGCAAACATGCTTTGATCCCTCAGATCCCTTACATTTCCCATATAGCTGCAGGGTGAAAGCTGATTCTTTTACCAATGCTCTCCTTTCTCAGTCCTGTAAGGTGAAGCTGTGGGCTCTGTATCCCCCGGCTCCAGTGGGGAATTAGGACATCACGAACTACAAGCGCTTTAGGGAAGGAAAATTTACAGCCACATGAAATGCAAGATAAAAATCTCGACTCGTAACGGGAGGATAATGGAACATTTAAGACATCGAAACAGAGGGATGGCTTGTGCTTTAAAGGGATAGTTTGGAGTAATTTATTTAGGATGATGCCAGTCGACCCTCAGTTTGGAGAAGCAGCACGAGGCACCAGCATAGAATTTAAGCATTGTACTACTGTGGACAGGATCAGCAAGAAAAGGTATTTTAGCCACTTAAAAAAGGTCTGCCTCAATCAATTAAGTGTACGTTATATTT
>JAJHUR010095372.1:0-39245 GCA_027495735.1 Lutjanus campechanus | reverse complement strand
TAACTCATTTGGTGGTGAGGTTACATCAAGAGAAGGGAGTTCTTCTTTCAAGATAATAAACACTTAATGGAAAGAAAAAGCTTCTCCTTGACAGATAACTGAAAAGCTGCATTTAAGATGTTTGACCTTGAGAAGACTTCGGCTCATTTACCGTGGTCAAGAACGTTCTAGGAGCCTCTCAAAGTCAATCGAGTTTCCACCAAAGATTTAGGCGAGTCCTGCTCCCAGCTCAATCTCCAAGGCTATTTTTATCCATCCGACTGACAGATCAAGTGGCACTGATCAGCACACCTGCTTCTCTGTGCTGAGGGGGAGAGGGAGCAAAAACTGGAGCTCATACATCAATGTGTCACCGGCCAGGACTGTCCAACGGGCCCTCGGGAGCAAGCTCCCACCGCTAGGTCGTGACCGGAGACCCACCCAAAATCCCACTTCCAGGCTGGCCTGGCCTCAATGCCACAATAAACTTCGATGAATTTGAAGGTGGCCGAACTGTTAGCTCGGCCAGCCTTTTATTTAACAGATTAGGATTTTAAAACGAAGTGTAAAAACTGCAAGGGCACCACAGGATACCGATGTAGTTTTGATATATTGGAGCGTTTCTACAACCTTGCCCCACAAACCTGTGCTGAGTATTTTCCATCTTCCCTGTTCTCGAGTTGTCAGGAGATTTCCACCCCCCCACTCTCTATCCCTCAGTTTGCTTGTACTAGAGAGTAACTCAAGAGTTGTCTGACATGCAGTATTTACTGTGTACGTGTCTTCCTTGAAGGAGTGAGAGAAGCAGTCTGTCAAAGCGGAGCCAAATATTTCGAGCGGGCCTTGATGGCCATCGAAACATAAGGCTTTTAGGCAGTGGCTGCTGGCCTCAGCGGCCATTTGTGAAGAGTGATATGACCGTGGTAGTGCTCAGGTCTGACAGATGGAGGACTTCTGACTCCAGGTGAAGCCTTCTAATTGGGACCGCAGCAGACAGACAGCGTTCGTAGACCTCCAGAGGCCCTGTCACAGCGTGGCTGAGTGCTGATGGTACAAATGTTACAGGGCAGGATGGAGCGACAAGGGTTTTCAAAAGGTTGCAAGTTCCAGTACACTGCAGTCCTGGATGCAGCTTTTTTAATCTCAGAGGCTCAGAAACTCAATGAGATCAATAGCTGTGCTTTGATCTAAATGTATCTCAAGTTTTAACTGAATTTCAAGTAAATCTGCAAAAGAAAATGCAAATGAAGGCTTATTTCCATTCACTGTGGTTGTGTGATTTTTAAGGGCTGGTTCATCGAGATTAGCAGTAGGTGGTGCAAATTCTCCAGTCAGAGAACTATTATACCATTGCAAGTATATGGTGCATGATGATGTAATTGAAAGAGCGCCAGCTGAACCTCAAACAATGAAAAACAACTTAGAAAACAGGACGGAAAAATCTGACATTTCTGTTAGTTTCATGTGTTAACATACTCGCCAGCTCTTCCCATTTTTCCAGGAGACTCATGCTTTTCATTGTCCTCTCCCGGTCTGCTGCCATGGTCACAATTCTCCCATAATTCTCCCGATTTATGACAATTTTCGCACCTTTTTTTCCGCACCCTTTTCATTATCACAGCCTGTTTCTGTCACTGTAGAAGCCTTATGACTCTAAAAGTCAACTGTTTCCGCCAGGACAAAAATACAGCACACAGCCGTATCCAGCTCTCCTTAATAGGTCCATGCTAGTGCCCCATCCTCCTCAGTGAGTGACAGAGAGAGAAATAGAGATTACTAAGAGAAAGAAATACTCGAGACATCCTGGAAAGAAGAAATTCTGTTTCATACAAAAAGTTTTAAAGGAAATGGGCACATATTTTCTAAGAGCAGCCCAGCTGAGATACCCTTAGAGTGAAATATAAATTGTCTGTGTTATTGTAATGAAATTTGAAACTGGATGAACTAAAGCCAAATGCTGTGGTTCCATTAAATTTTCCAGCTATTAAGTGTCAGTTATAGATCAACTCCAGGTATGTGTGTGCCAAAAAAACTGTGTTCTTGTTATTTTGTTATTTTAATGTTTTAAAAATCAGAACAAAGGAACACTTTGCACATCTATTAGATGAGACAGGTGCATAGGAGAGGGGCGAGTAGACCAAAAAACCTGTCGAAGGGCTCTTGCACACCATCTAACTTGCAATACACCATTTATTTGCAACTTTTCGGTACGAGACCTTCATCAGGCAAACAGTTTGTGTCCATGAGAGGCCATCTTAAATAGGTGTGGTTGTCAGTGCGCAACCAATCACATTCCTCACATGCAAAATGAGCATTCCATCTAGTTAAGATGGCTTCTCATGGACACAAACCGTTTGCCTGATGAAGGTCTAGTACCAATACGCCGCAAATAAATGGTATATTGCTTGGACAGTGTGTGGGTGTCCTTTTGCAGTAATGTTTTAAAAATCACCAGAATGCTGGAAGTGAACTCAATGATACTCATTTTTTGGGGAGGGGCTTTGAAATCTGCCCTAATTTTGAGTTCTCTAGGTTGGCAAGTATGTGTATTAAAGCGATAGTTCACCCAAAAATGAAAATTCACTCAGTTTCTACTTACCCCTGTGCTGATGTGAGGATGGTTGAAGTTCACAAGACACTCCCGGAGCAAAACACAAAATGCCTCCATACTGCTCATGTAGTGTAATCCAAGTGTCCACAAGCTGTGACATTAAAATTTGACCCCAAAAGACACCATTTACACCATGTTTTTAGCCTAAATGTCAACTGTAGCCTCTCAGACCGGAGCCACGTGCACACGTCTGAAGCGGGTACACAAGCTCTCGCCCAAGAGGCGCGACACAAGATATAAGAGATCTCGTGATACCTTCACACCTGGCGTGTGCACACGGCTCCGGTCTGAGAGGCTACAGTTGACATTTAGGCTAAAAAAAATGGTGGCGTCTGCTGAGACTCCGGGAGTGTTTTGTGAACTGGAGATCTTCACCCATCCTCACATCAGCACAGGGGTGAGTAGATATCGAGTGGATTTTCATTTTTGGGTGAACTATCGCTTTAATGTGAGGAAGGTTCCTCCATGGGCCTGATGAGGAGACTCTTAGAGCAGAAACAGCTGATCAGTCGTACATGTTACATGTTTACTACATCAGAACGCATTTGGAAAAAATGTTTCCATCTCCCATTAAGAGCAGTAACTCTACTAGGAACGAGGCAAAACCACCTCAAGCGAGTGTAAAAACTATTTTGCAAAATTGCGTAATTTTTCAGTTTCTGTCAACCTTTTTTTTTTTAACACGATACTTCAAAAATACGTTGATGCAAACCCAACTAATATATTATATAACAATACATGTTTTTAAAAACACGTTGCTAATGTCTTTTTTTCTCTTCTTCTCTTTCTTCTATGTGCTGGGTGCTGTGTTGTCATCCACTGATTCATCAACCAGGTGAGCGAGCCTTCCTGTTATTTATTAGTTATTATGTTTGCTGTTATTAGTATGTCAACAACTTTATTTTCGGACCAATTTGTTTCAGCTCTGGCCTTCATCAGTTATTGGACCAGAGCCAAACTGCGTTGGTTGGAGGTTGTTCAACATGCTACAAGTGTTGCTGGAGTTTTACCTCTTTGAATGTTACATTGCGCTACAGTTCATGTTTAGGTTGTTCAGCAAATAGCTACCCTCCAAGCCTTTTAAGGTTAAAGCCTTAACAATTTAGTTAAAGGGCAGGTCCAATATTTTTCCTTTTCTTTGTGGTTTTTAGTTCTGTAGCTTCCCAGTTGTGTTCTTTTGTATTCAGATCCAAACAATCAAATATTGGTTGAAGCTCATATGTTTTAGCATCAAAATGCTACTTTCCCGAGCACGTCTAAAAACATTTTCCCACATGATCTGATGGTTTCCGCATGATGACGTTGCTAGGTATCAACCCCCTAAGATAGTTGATTGTTAGGTGTCATCCTGCATCAACAATCCAAAGCAATGGTATTTGACACCCTGGGAATGATGGTGCACTCCAGTTGAACTGGGTAGTCAAAATTTCAAATTTCCCAGTTGGAAATTTCAACTGAAACATCCCCTGAAGTCAGAATTCTGACTCAAAAAGTGAGAGAAACCTCACCAACCCGGGCCTCAAAATCGAAGATGGCTGTTCCATGCATCAGCAGTAATGAAAGCTGTAGTAATATACTGTTCTTTAGCACATCTGGCTTTTATTTCTCATTAAATCAGTCATGAACACAGGATTGTCCAACGTCTGTTGCATGCGCAGTATATCACGTAATAGGTTGTTATGAAGCACAACAAGGGTTTTCAAGGCGTTAATCTTTGTTTTCTGACTTGTCCTGTAACGTGTTCACCTCCGACTTTCATAAACACAACACAGGACATGACTCAACAATCAACTGTCAAAATCATTTACTGTACCTTTGAGGGAGGGAAGGGGAGGGCATCAGTGGTCTAACCTACATCACTGCATTTTACTAATGGCTAAGTAGGAAATTTCTAATGGAACACCAGCTTAAGTTGGATTTCTGACTTGGAAAGATGGTGGAATCTCACCAACCTCAGCCTCGAAATCCAAGATGGCTGCTCCACGCATCAACACTAATAAAAGCTGTAGTAATATACTGGTTGTTAGAACAACTGGCCTGTGTATCTCATTAAATACTGTCCAACTTCTATCTGTGGACATGTTGCTTTGGTGCTGGTATGCACAAAATACCACATAGTGCATTGTTATCAAGCACAACAAAGGTTTTCATGGAGGCGTTAATCTTTGTTTTCTGATTTGTACTGTGACATGGTCAACTCCAGCTTCCCACGTCCGAGGTAAATGGAACACAGGATATGACTGAACAATCAACTGTCACTTACAACGCCATAAGCGGTCTAACTTACGTCACTGCGTTTTCCTAATGGCTGAGCGGGCATTTCCATTTGAAAAAAAAAAAGAAAAAAGAAAAGATGAAAAAAAGAACGCAGATGAAGTCGTTCTTTAATCTTGTGGCATTATTAAGTTGCGCTGTCTAAGATGTTGAAAGAAAATTTCCATTCATGTTGACAGCTCAGAACAGCAGAATAATTTGACTGAAGCTGCTGGAATTACCCTTTACAGGACAGCTTTTCCTCTTTATTCTGTCACTCAAACGCGCACAACATAAAGTTGCTTTGTTGCAAAAGACACACTGTGAGGAGCATTCCACAGCAGAAACAGAGTAAAAATCACCACACCACTGTCTCCGGTGCTTCATCCTGATGCTGCCCACCCCCCTCCCTCCTTTACCTTGTTGACGGGTGGTTATTTGATCAGGGGTGTGTGCATCAGAGACGAAGCATAGATCACTCCATTATGGCAGTCTCTGTCTCCTTTCTGGTCGCGTTCCCTTGTGGTCAGCTGGGGTCAAACCATCTGGTCACCTCTCGGCTGACCTGTTATACATCCTCCAATAAAGCTCAGAGCCGACAGTTATAAAAACTCCCCGTGGTCGCCCTCCTCCTCTTGCTGTTTTTGTTGTTCGCCGTGATGTATCGGCCTAATAATCAGCGCCACCGAGCTGACCAAGAATATATTGTGAGACAGTTGGCGGTGCCTTGGGAGAATCCGCTTTATAGTGGTGAGTACATTACATATTACTGAAAGAGCAGACAACATGCACCTTGAGGCTTGTTGGTTTGAGACAGACTCGGGAGGACGTGTAAATCTGCAGCTGCAATATTCCTCAGCTTGAGGAGAATTTTTCGCATTGTCAACAAGAATATATTTTGTCCTGATCCTAAATCACAGTGTTCTAAAGCAGCGGACTCAGGCTGTCTGAGGGACAGGGGCAAAAAAGATAAAAAGGGCACCAGCTGTGCGTGGCGGGCCACCACAGCAGTGAAAATTGTTATGCGTTTAAGGTGAACAAAATCCACTGGAAGGGCACCCTAGAGGACATTTTGTCATGTTTTGTCCATTGTAAGGGCGCTTTAGATGGCTCTTTACCATATTTTGGCTACTAGAAGGGCACATTAGAGGGCACTTTACCACATTTTGGCCACTAGAAGGGCACTTTAGAGGGCATTTTATCACATTTTGTCCATTAGAAGGACACTCCAGAGGGCTCTTGTCATGTTTTGTCCACTGGAAGGGCACCTTAGAGGGCGCTTTACCACATTTAATCCACTAAAAGTGCACATTAGAGGGCACTTTACCACATTTTGGCTACTAAAAAGGCACTTTAGATGGCATTAGGAGGTTATCCCAAAGGACATTTTGTCATGTTTTATCCACTAGAAGGGCACTTTATTATGTTTTATCTACCTTATGGATATCCAAGAGGGCCACCCACTCCCCACCCTCCAGGTGTCCCCCAGTAGTGTGCTATCTTCCTGTCTGTGGAAACTGGAGCTCGAGGTGTACGGTTTAAAAAAGCTGCACGTGTCGTATTTCTGTGGAGGGAAAAATGCTGGTGCTTGTGGGGTCTCTTCTGTGTGTGATTGGTCGAGAGTATATTGTACCAAGTAGCTAAACTGTCACCACTAACACTGGCACAGACTTCCGATTACTCTGAGAGAACAGAGCAGCATATTGGCTTTTTACTGCATTGAGGATTTGGCTCATAGAGACGGTTTGATGAATGTCTTGACACATCTGTGACCATTATTTTAGAACACTCCAGAAAAATCAATAGTGTTTGCTCCGGCTGCCCAAGGCAATGATATCCATGAATGCTTTATTTACCTCTTTATGCGTGAAGATTTGAGGCACTATTCAGTGTTGACTAATGAATGAACTGCCCTGCCAAACACTCCAGCTATGGTGCACAAGAGTATCTAATCACCTCCAAATGTCACTCTGGCTGTCTCCCATTCATATTCCATTCACCCTCCACCTCATCAATAATAGGTAAGGAGTGAGCTCCATGTGGAGGCGCAGCGGGGAAAATGTGTGTCCCTGTGCCCTCGTGAGGGCCCACGGAGGCCTGGAGGCGAGGATGGTCGCGAGCCTTCTCTCCCTGTTCCTCCGAGTTAATGAGGCAGATGTCAGTTAGGCCAAAGGAGCTCCTCCTCTGTGCATTGAGTTTAGAACCAAATCGGGGCCCACCTCTATAATTGGCACCTGATGTGTCGGATGAGCTCAGTACGCTGACATTCATTACACTTAATAATGCACTCTAGGCTCCATGTGCCCCGCTCTAACCAGCTGTCTGCTCACAACCCTAATACCATTAGGCTTCAAAGCCGCGGTGTCAAGCATTGCTTTTGACACAAGTCCTCTGTGGTGGAGGAGCATGCGAGTGTGAGCTATTTGTCCACCAGGCTGTCCTGCCCGCTTGGCCGTCCATCACTCCACTGAGCTGGAGAGAGCCATGTTCGGCTGAAGAGTGATTTCCTCCAGCCTGATGTAGATATACCCAGGGTACAGGCAACACTTTGAGAAGAATGTATGATTATGGCTGGCTGTCATGTGGGCAGCGTCAAGACAGCCTTATCTGGCTGAACCTCGCTGTCATCAGGTGTGCTGCTAGTGAGCCATGCTGGCTCCTGCTGCCAGTCAGAGCCCAGCGGACCGGTGTCCCTGCCAGGACGCCGTCGCATATGCCGAATCCTGAACACTCTGCTGGCAATAGTGGACCGGCCTGTCCTCTCCAATCAGGCTTGAGTTCCCCAGTATTGCTGCGTGTGCAGGAAGCGTGTCTGGGGAGAGCAAAGCTCCTTCAGCTGAAGGATCCAAGGCCCTGCTCTACAGGAAAAAAAACACACACAACCGTCTCCGATTCTGCCCCTTCCACACTTTCCTGGCAGGGCGTACAGAGGGTAGAGAGTGCTATTAATGTTACTTGTCATACGTTTTGCTTTTTTCTTGACCTGCTGTATGCCGAAAGCATGTGTAGCCTCCTGCATAGTATAATCCCTAGGGGTATATGCTTAACACTAATCTCTATAGACCTAAACATATCTGCATACAAATGCAGAATCTGTAGGCAAGGGACAAGCTTTTGGTGTCAGAATCATTCTGGTTCCTGTTTGTAGTTCATTTGTAGTCAGAATAGGGTGACCAATCACGTTTGAGTGAGCTGCTTGCATGCAAGTAAATGTGTGGAGAGCAAAGCCAGAGGAAGTAATTCTCAGAATCCATTGGCTATTGTTTGGCTGCGATTTACCTTTTATATTAACTTAGTAAAAAATTATCCCTGTTCATATACAGATATCTGTCAAAAGAGATCAGATGGCAACTCCATTCTCACATCTCAAGTTGCTAATCAGACTGTCAGTAATGACTGGTGGACAGGAGAGGAAGTCTTGGCCCAGATATCCGTGACCAGGATATTCACTGGCTACATCAGAAGCCCCAAAATATTGGCCATTGCTCTAAAAGGCTAAATTCTCATCAGACAACAGCGATGTGTTCCGAGATTGGCGCCTGAATCAAAATATGTTGGTTGGGAAAGCACAAATAATGGGATGGAGACAAATTTATTCGGTCCGAAGTTAAGTATCTATTTCCAATGCATAACATGATCTGTTGATTAAAAAATACACTTTTTTCAGTTTGTGATTTTTCAGACAGATCACAAAACTTATTTTACCTAAAAATAAAAAGAGTGAGACATATAGTATGAGAATGTTGAAATATATTTTATAATTAATTATATGCCAGTATTAAATCATTTTGATTCTTTGTAGTAACATCAATTGCATTTCCAATGAGTGTTAGGCTAGGATATACAACATTCGCCCAAATTAGTGTGACTTCTAGTTTAAACTTTACCTTACAAGCCAGCTGGATTTGCAAGATCATGCAAGAATCCATCTTGCCAGCCCTCAAGTTATCAGTTTGTGTCCACACCAAAAGTGTAAAAGTGGTGCAGCCAATCAGCAACCAATCAGCATCTTAGGAAGACTGGCAGCCACGGGCAGCCCCCCTCACCCCCACCCCCCAGCTTCGGCAAGAGTTTGATCTGATTGGTTGAAGTTAGCCCGTGTTAGATGTGATAGACAGATGGTTCATCCAATCACCTGCCAAGTGTTTTTTGAAAGTGCCTGCCCTTTTCCAGTCAGTTTCTAAGGATGACTTCCTAGATGGTTCTGTATAACAAACCATTTGGCTTTTCTTATATAAACCACACCCACTTCTAGTCTTCTATCCGAATACAAATACAGAGAAAGTTACATTTGTTGGTTGAATAGATATACGTCTCTGTGCAACTCTATAACACAGCTAAAATTTGAATGGTACGTCAAGTGGGCAAAATGGGAGCTCCTCCAACTGGCCATGCAAGGGACCATCATGTCAATCAATCAATCAATCAATCAATCAATCAATCAATCAATCAATTAGTCTTGTTGGCTTGGTGAATTTTTGTATTATACCATTTTCGCAATTTTAAAAGTAAAAGTAAAAATATTGCAAGTGTTTTAAAAGATTTTCCCTACAAAACATTGAAAAATGTGCAAATGAACAAATGTCAATAGTTACCAAACAACATGATAGGCCAGTTCTCCCTTCCTCACCGGGGTCATGTCAAAAACTGCCCGTTTGAAATATGCAAATGATGTGCAGAGCAGTAAACATGGCCGACAGCTCCAGATTCAGCGAGAGGCTGGAGACAGCCTGTCTCTTTGTGTCCGTATGTCTGAAGGCAGCGGGAGGCTGCTCTGCAGCTGCACGGGCTGAAGCTCGAGACTCTGTCTGCTGAGTCTAACCACACACTGATTCATTGTCAGCCTGATATCACTCACTGTATGAGCAGCACCAGTGATGGCAGAAGGGAGGGATTTACCAAACAGGTGTTTGACTGTGTGTGCTTGTAAATATGCATGTTACAGACCCAGCCCATGCACAGTAAACTACCAGAGCTAATGATGCTAACAGCACAGCTAGCATCCATCGCACGTGGCATACCGTTGTTGCTAAGATACATAAGCTACCGGCTAAAGATAAGCTTGTGATTAAACCCCTTTTCACATATTCACACAGAGGGTAGCAGGCTCTCTGGCCTCTCTCCAGCCTGCAGCTTGTGGGTGCGTCTTGTGTTAAGCATGTCATCTACATATTCACAGTCATTTCTCTCATCGCCACTACTTGTGCACAACTTAGCAGTTCCTTTGCCAAGCGATATGCTTCCGCACATCGTTTCCAAGTCCTGGTAGCTTGTTAAAGTGTTCATATTATGGTTTTTGAGATTTCATCCCTTTCCTTTAAAGTTTTATATAGCTTTTATGTGCATAAAGTTCTGTGAAGTCACAGAGACCAAAGTCAGAGCCAAAGGGAGTTACTCGCTCTGACAGAAAACACTGCTCATGAAACACGCGTTTGTAATCCAGCCTTTGTTCTGTTACTTGGTGACATCACATTGTAACTCACAGCTAGTGTTTAAAGCTAGTGTGCAAAGAGTTTCTGAAGGGCCTTAACCAGACAGGAGCTAAAGTGGATAGAGGTGTTGCAGTTGTGGCTAGTGTGAGTAAAATAATGTGTTTTTTGAACATGAAAAGCATGTAAACCTATTCTAGTATGAACCCAAAATAAAAGTATGAGCTTGAAAATGAGCATAATATGACCACTTTAATCATATTGAATGAGGAAGCCTTTGATAGTTAGTTTCAGGTTTTTCCACATTTGTTTGAAGTGGCTTAACATTCAGGCTGGGTAACATTTTAAAAAAGTATGACACCAGAACCCTTAACGTGATACTGATACCTATAGTGTACTTCATCTGATGCTTTTATTCCCCACATTCAATATCGATAATAAGAATGGAACGATTCTTGAAGTAATCCGTCAGCATTTTAAGCATTTATTTTTATTAGATCTTGCAGGTGTGTGGTACAGTATAGACATACTTTTGAACCTGGCATCACGGCATGCTGAAGTGATAACTCTGTCGATTACACCACGCTCAGCTTCTCTACACTACAGACTTTATGGGGTTTTAGCTGCTTATGGAACACTTGCGGAGACTGGCTATAAGCCAAATCATACAAAAGGTTGTTTTGTTTTTGTTTTTTTTCCAGATCTGAGTACAAAAAGGATTGACTGCAGGTATAGTTTGACTGGGGAAGTAGAGAAGAAAGTAGTTCCTACATGTGACATTAGTCCCATTATACTGGAGAGAAGGCACACATCTCTATGGCTGATATCTCCAAAACTCTCCAACTCACACCAAAACTATCTAGATGGATAAATAGCACTACAGGCCAGGAGAAAAATATGTATTTTTGTATTTTGGGGTGAAATGTCCCTGTCTTATAAATAGCTGTACCTTGAGCAGCTACACATTGATGGATTATTATTAACATTATAATAATGTATTAGTCACAGGGGACATTTTTAATCTAACAAGTACTTTTACTTTTGATACTTTAAGTAAATTTTGCTTATAATACTTGTACTTTTTCTTTTTGAAATCAGAACTTTTACTTGTAATGCAATATGTCTATTAGAGCCTGACAGATACTAGATTTTTTAGGCTGATGCTGATAGTAGGGAGTACCAAAAAAAATCCAATATTTAATATATCAGCTGTTATAATTTATACCTAATATAAACATCCCATTTTTTGCAATGATACCTGAAAAGGAATTAACACCTGTGACAAAGATATGTAATGGAGGCAGGATATTTTACTGTTTAACAATGGATTTTATTGTCCAAAGTGATATCAGGGAACTGAAACAGTAAAGTTTCACCAGTATTTTTTAATAATGATATATATCTATGAGTAAAAATACACAAACAGAGCAAAATGTGTCTTTATATTAAACCTTAATTACAAAAAAAGATAAAATATACATAAAATATATAAGGCTAACAAATAAAGATAATCCACATTATGTTCTGTAAAATAAAAGTTTTCTTAGGCGCATATTAAAAAACATATGCCGATACCAATATAGACCGATATTGCTATGATAGGCCAATATCAAACTGATAATATCGGTTGATCAATATATTGGTCGGGCTCTAATTTCTATGCTGTGTTACTTTAGAAAAGGATGTGAGTACTTGTTCCACCACTGCTTCTAAGTGGCACTGTATTGTTAATTCAGCTGAATACAAAGGCCTCGCTTATTGCCAGGGAGTCAAGCAGAGTAAAATTAGAAGGGATCTAATGATATTCATTTAGACTTTCTATAATGAAGCTTCATGTGTTTCAGCCCGTGAGAGCCCCAAATGAGCGCAAGACTGTAATCATATCCATTTTCTGATTGTGCAGCAACGGTATACAATCACACAATAGCATTTTTTGTCTGATCATCAACAAGCATTTAAGTTTATTGCAGAGACAATCCCTGACAAAGAAGGATTTTATAGGTTTAATCATAACCAATTTATTTCAATCTGAGCTATTGAGGGAGAAAACGCCTCACATTACAATGATGTATTATGTATTTATTCATTAGCCGGGGAGTGAGTTAAATGATAGTTGAGCGTCTTGTGGCAGTAGGATCGTTGAGAGAAAGAAATCGGATGCATTTTTGTCTCCAATATTGAACTGCACAATAAAGGCTGTCAGCAAAATTCTGGGCAAAGTGGAGCAGCTGAGACAAAGGAGAGATGAGAGGCGTAGATAATGACTGGTGTTGTTTTATTCATTCGCGGGAATGAATGCTGACCAGTGTTTGTTTGTGTTGAACTCATTGTGTTTGCAGTCAGAACTGTGAATCTGTGAGTGTGTAATTAATTCCCTCCTGACTGCCAGCCAGCATTGGCTTGTGATGTACAGGGAGGAAAATCGAGTCCGGTTTGCACTGTCGACACGGCGCCGAACACAACAGTTGTTCAGGTGACTCCCTGACCCCTCTGGAAAAAGAGCCGATGAAGTGCACTTTTCAGACTTTACAATAAGTATCACTTACATAAGTTTTGCCTCTCTCTATCACTGTCTGATAAAGCAACAGTCATCAAGTTTATATCAGTTCTGCTTTTTAAACTGAAAAGTAACATTGTCTCTGAATTTCAAATGGATGAATCTATTTATAATCATTAAATGGCTCGATGCTTGATGTGGTACGTCACAACCCATTCTCATCCCAGGTCATCAAATACTGACAATTCTCGTGCTGATGCACAAAGTACCCTTTAAGGCAGGGGCCTCAAACCGCCAACCCAGGGGCCATTTATAGCCCCTGCTCCACCTCCCTCAGCCCCCGACATGATGTCCGAAATATGGTCCAGGCCACCAAAGTTTTACTTAATCATTTTTTCCAGTTGTTTCATGCTAATTCAAACTACCCAAATCGTATACAGTTTTAAAAAAATAACACAATTCTGCCACAATGCCGACAATGCTAATTTTCATCATTTTCATTTTCATCTTGGATATTAAAGACCAATCAAAAGTTACAGACGTGTTTCTTAGTTTGTGTCCAATGCACAGCTAACTAAAAAATGTATAGAAATGGCTTTTTGCCAAGTATGATGAAAATATGTTAGTAATGGAAATAAAAGAGTTAATTTTCAGAAATATTGTGCTGTCTTGTCGTACTTGAACACTGAAGTGGCCAAAACATCTTGATCGCCCCCTGATGGCTGGCTGCAGTATAGGTCACAAACCTCGCCCCTCCATGTTAGCAGATAGGACACGGGCCAAAATAAAATAAAGTGCACCTCCAAAAAATTTTTCTCAAAAATAATTGCTGTCATTTTAGGTAGTTCTTATCACGCTGATTTTGTTCGAGTGTTCATTTTTCTGATACCTTTAGTTTTAAGCAGTTATTTGATGCTCTGAAAAGGGGGTTTCATATCATGACTAACAACTGAGCTCCACTCGCAACTGAGTCGGTTGGCTGTATTCGCAGGAACCGGAAAGTGCATCTCCAGCACCGTTCACTATACTGCACAGATTCTGGCTCCAAATCACCAATGCAAGATGGCAGCACTCATATCTGTGATATTTTGGCTTCATTTTTGTGCAGAGGGAGGGAGTGGAGGCGTGTCATCCATCTCTATTTATAAAGGTTAGCAGTAAATTGTCAGTCTGGGAGTAAATGCACGGTACAGCTTACAGTGAGTCAGTTAAGAAATTCTGCAGCTTCTCAAGACCAAGAAAAGTCTCTGTTACTTACCAACTATTGGAAGTAAAGGTTTAACTCTGAAGTAATGCTGACAATAACTAACAATAGTCTTACACAGTCTATAGTCTACAATGTTGTATCCCTTTCAGAAGCTTTGTTATGCAGCCTTGAACTGCATTGTTGCATACATCTAACACAGAATGTCTATTTATCCAATGTTCTATGTTTGTTAGGTGTCTGCTCGCAATCCCATTATGCCTTGGGTTAAGCCTGTTGACCAATCGCAGACATTGCTGACTTGTTATGTTTGACACTACTGTTCTCAAGCACATTGCACAATAGAATATGAGATTGACCTTACCAAATAACCTAAAGAAAAAAAGTGCTAGAGAAAGTGACTTTGACAAATCCATTCATCACATCTCCTCTTTATACAGACTTTCTTGCTATTTATACAACATCACCTAATGTTGCTGAGTTTTCATTGAAGTTACTTGAACGCTCAGTGCGTCTCACACAAATGCTCAAGGGTAACTTGTGCGTCTGTATGAGATGCCAAGGGGGCGTGAAAATGACGTCACTGTTTGACCAACTCAGGGATGAGAAGAAGCTGTATGTCAAAGAGGAACACAAAAGTAGATTTTTAGATTAAAGTTTAAAAGGACAGACTGCGTAACAGTTCTGCCAGGTTGTGTAACAAACCTTTGATGTTTAATATCTCAGCGCTGTACTTCACCCTGATTAAACTTTATGTTCCAAGCTCACAATTTGAAGTTCTAAAAGCTGCAGCTAAATATCACATCCAAGGCTTCTGAGTCAATACTCATGTCCTTGCAGAGACAGATTGTCCCAAGTTGTCTCTGAGAGAACAAACTTCTCATGAAAGGGTTTAAGCTGGGCTGTGCGCTTGATGTTGAGCTGAATGAGTTATAATAAACACCTGTTCATTTTCCCAGCTGTTTTAACTAGCTCTGCACTTTAGAAGATAGTGCCTGTTGGATGTGTTGAGCTGTTTTTGCAATGAATGTTTGTGTTTACTATCTGTCATTGTTGAGTCATGCACAGAATCCTTGACTGGCAATCAAGTCAGAAGTCTGTTTAAAGCCATGTTAGCAGCAGACTTCTAGGAACAGCGAGATTGGTTGGTTGGTTAGACTTTGGTCTAGACCGAAATATTTCAGTAACTCTTAGTCAATGCTTCGACATCCAACCTGGTCTCTTCAATCTGCCTACAAATAATACAACTTTACGCCTACTAATTGTGCGCAGAGCTTACACCAAAGTCCAATTTTGCGTGCAAATGATGTGCCAGTCCTTCCCATGAATTTCTGTGGAGAGCAGATCCATAGTCAGGGGATCTTTGTTTCATGGTATCAAAAATAAAGACTTGGTTGACATTGTGAAAGAGTCAGTGTTTGGTTAGGTTTAGGAAAAGATCGTTGTTTGTATTAAAATGTCTATGTTAAGTTACGTGACATGACTTAAATAAGTCTGTTAGCATACAAATGTACATTCTGTGTTGACTTTTGGTTTTACATGGAAGACAAACACTGGTTTCATGTGTTTGTTTGACCTTACCATCACCCCAACCTCTACCCAACTGACCACACCACAACTATAAAGTTGCAGTCCAGACTCTGCCATTCATTGAGTTAGAACTTTAAAAGAAATTAATGTCATTCTTATAGTTATCGATTATCGTGGAAACAGCCTTTTATGATAAGACACCATCTTTTATGCTTGGTGTTTGGACTTGGGCTGTGTATTGGCAAGAATCTGGTGATATGATACATATCATGATACAGGGTTACAATTCATATATTGCAATACTGTAAGCAAGGTGATACTCTGCTATTTTAAAATCTAATTTTACGAAAACTGTCAAGGTATAAAAAATGGACAGAAACCTTGTCTGTCCAAAACCAAACCAAAAGTTTTTAAAACTAATTCAATGATGCTCAGTCAAAGTCAGTTGCTGTTTTCAATACTTTTCAATGGCCAAACATTAGCAAAACCACAGACAGACAAAGGATAACCAATACCACTGATTTCTGAAAAAGAAAATTAAAATGTTAAAATATATACAAAGATATACAAGGTTTGCACCCAAGAACGATGATATGCACAACTTTTTTATGCAGTCAAGACAGTGAAGACCGGTATATCACTGCTATCTAGTGGCTGGGGGCTTAAACACAACACAAAATGAACTGCTCCCACGTATGTTTGCATATATCAGGATATCACAAGACAGTATTTTTGAGAATTGATACAGTATCACAAAAATATAGCAATAATCAAGTGTACTGATATTTAATTATGTCTGTAGAAGTTAATGGGATGGATTGGTCTATCACCTGAATTCAAAATTGGACTCTGACATATGCACTGCACGCTATTTGAAAGTATATGGGTGTATGATTTGTACACAGACTGAAGTGACTGGACTTCAGCACCATATAGAATGTTGGATGGTGTCTGTGGCTCCACTGAAGCACCTCCATGAGGTTAACATTCTTGTTTTGCGATGTCTTGACAACTTTTAAAATCCAAGGAGAAGATCTTACAGTAGACATCCACTCTCTGATTAACATGTAATCTCAGGGCAGGAATGTTCCACTACTGATACCAGTGTCTGAAATGCAGACTAAAATGCTAGATCAGATTTCAGCAAGTATGCGAGTCAATGTACGTGAGTCTATGCATGATCCGATATCACGGAATTTATTATCCCTGAAAGAGGACCCTGCTACATCTCAGGGTATATATTTTTTAGCACAAGTTCATGTATCATATCCGGTTTTGAGAAGGATAAAAAGGGGTCAGAACATCTCTAGCGCAGTGCAAAAACTCTGTAGCCAGAGTGATAAAGACTTTAAAGTAATCAATTAAAATTTTTCTCATAGATGAATACCTAACTAGAAGGGCACTCGGAGAGCGCACAGCTCCGCCAAGGCTAATAGTCCACTCTCCTATTATGCAAATCTGTGTATGCAAACTTCACATTCAATATTATAGCTTGTTTTAGTGAAGTGTAACATTTCTACATTTTTCCATAATATCTCTTGTAGAGTTTTTTTTGCAGACAGTTCACATGGATGTGAGTAAAAGTATCATCATTTGCATGATATGTGTGTGTTTATGTTTCTATAGTCACACCTTACTTTTACCCGTGAATGTGGATTATAATATCATCATATTGCTACATTTGGCTATGCTTTTGTGCTATTTAACTTAACTACCATCTACTGGATTTTAAGATGTATGGTATTTATTCCCAAGGCTAAATGCCTTGTCTCCCACCCTGTGAATCTTCCTTGGCCCATGCTACACCCTTCCACCAAGTTTTATGAAAACTGGGCCAGTAGTTCTTCCATAATCCTGACACAGACAGACAAACAGACAAACAAACAACATCGTAAACATGACCTCCTCATCTCAACCAAGACTGGTCGACCCACTCCAGTGTTTTTGGTTAATGTCTTATCATATTTGGGTGATTTAAATATTAACTCTGGCACAAAACTGATATCGTATTTGTATTCCAGTCTAAATCTCCAAACCAAAGCAATGACCCTTTCACACTGAGATGCTAACGATATCATCAGATTTCATCTTTAAAGCTGATTGTTGTATCTTGTTCATTTCCTGTTCTTGGTGGAAGCATTTAGGCGCTCTGTATTCTCATAGGCTGGCTGCACAGGACGAGCAGCCGAGATGAAACAGCCGTGCCCTCTGTGTACTTTTGCCCTCTGTTAAACTTGGCAATGAGCAGCACTTTCAAGTCTGCCGAATGTGGGTCACACAGCGCTCTGCTTGTGGTCTCTGTGGTCTTGCTCTGCATAAATAACAGCACATCAGTAGCGACTTCAAACAAGCTCCACGGGGCTGAGACAAGACTCACTGTGCCAAACGCTGGTGTAGACTTTCTTGTTTCTTCAGCTCAGTCCACCAAAGGCTTGTTTTTGGACACTCGCAGAATTGTTAAATTGTTGATATTGGCCCAAAATCTGCCTGCGTGAGACGAAGACGACTTGAAATAAATCTGAACTCGTCGCTGGGGATGCTGCAGCTCTAATTGCGCCTACATCAGCTTGCGATACATGTTTGGGATGTATACATGAAGCTCTTTAAATATGCAGCTTCTCCGATTTGACAGCATTAACCCCGTCAAAGCTGAAACCTGTCTTCCCCTTGTCTCCGGAGCCTTTGTGAAGCCTCTCTATGGAAGATAATGAGGCCGCCAGTGGAGACGTAATGTTGAATAAGTGGGATCCTCTCCTGGCTCTTGTTAAGTGTCAGTGGAATGGAGTAAAACCTTTGGCAAAGCTGTCCACACCAACATGAGGCGAGCATATTTTTTTATTAAGGCCCTTTAAAGCCCTGTCTTCAGAACATCTTTGTCTGTCATGGTGGAGAAATCCTATTCGGCTCTTAAGCTGCTTTAAAAGACAGTTTGAGACACAGATTGTTCATCGCAGCGCGGCTGCCACTCTTCATGACATTAAGTAGGAAGCTGACCTGGCGTGAAGGTCAGAGATGACAACTTCAAGATTGAAATTCTTGCAGAGGAAGTTCAGCGTTTCCTGGTGGGCAGTCGAAGCTTTAAACCAAAAAGAGAAGCACTGAAAACACAGCAGGATTACAGTTATTTAACACTTCACTGAAAAATAAATGTGATAACTAGAACTGTAAAGTTTTCTTTAGCTTGTTCTCATAGGAGAACCCTTATTGGTTCCTGTTAGAACCTTTTATAAAGGTTCTACTTTTAACCCCTTGACAACCCAGGGAGTTGTCAATAGAACCCAGCATACCTGGAAACATCTGTGAAAGGTATCACTCAGAACTATGTAACTACTTTATGTGAGAACCCTCTCTGGAGGTTCTTTCCAGAACCTTTACGGCATTCAAGGGTGGCAACAATAATCCACCCACGGAGTTCTGCTGAGAACCTTTTTGCTGTATTTTACAAGTGTTTAATCTAGAGCTCACTCAGGGGTTCTTCTAAGGACCTTTTTTATTCTAAGGGTTTTATCTAGAACACACTCAGGTATATTCCAAGAGTTTTGTCCAGCACTCACTCAGGCAGTTTTACCAAGAACCTTGTTATTTCAAGGGATCTATCTAGAACACAAGGGGTTCTACTAAGAATATTTTTATATTTCAAGGGTTCTATCTAGAGTACAGTCAGGGGGTTCTCCAGAGAGACTTTATATATTCCAAGGGTCTTAATTTGAACCCACCCAAGGGTTTCCACTGAGAAACTTTTTACAAGGGTTTTTATCTAGAACATTCAAGAGGTTCTACGAAGAACCTTTTTATGTTGCAAGGCCCTCATCTTGAATCCACCCAGGGGGTCCTACTGAGAATCATTTTATATTATGGTTGAAAAAAAAGAAAAGAAAAGAAAAAACTTAATTAACCCTTGATACAAGAGTTCTTCAAGAATTTCAACAGTCCCTAAAGAACTCTATTGTGGAGGAAAGGTGTTCTGAGTGGTCTTACAATAAACCCTTGGCAAGCTCTTTCTTCAGAAGGAAATGTTTCTGGGTAGAACCTCAGTCCTTCTAGAGGAACCCTTGTGGATCCTTTATTTCTGAGAATGTAAGATGTAGCACAGTAAAGAAACTGCATTGCCAGTAGCAAAGGTGACTGTGGTGACTTGCTCTTTTGAAAACGTGCTGGTTGGGTGTGGACTGTGGTGGCATGATGCTGAAACCTGTTCACTGTGATATTATATTTTCAAATGAACAGCAACAGCTGTTTGAAATTTACTGAAGCGAACACATTCTCAGATTAATGACCTCCTGTGCATGTTAAATAAAGAAGTTAGCTCCAAAAAAAAAAAACTGTTTGGCTGGAAGTTTTTTTCCTTTTCTTTTGGGTGTTAATTAATAGTGCCAGACAGTAATTAACAGGAAGACACATGTGAAACAACAACAACAATGCAGATAAGCTTCGGTCCTCAATAGCAGGTGTCTTAGGTGCATGTGTGTGACTACAGCAGGAAGAGAGAAGTTATTACAATAATGTGGAGACAGAGGGAGAAAAAAAAGAGGGTCATGGGAGGCATCTTACTGGGGGCCCTGGGCTGATGGACGACATGGCAGCTCCCCAAAAGTGAAGCCAAAACATCTTGATCACCCCCTGGTGGCTGGCTGCAGTAGAAGTCATAAACCATAAAGTCAGTGACTTTTTAAAATACTCCATTCTGATCGGTCAATTTTAGCATAAGGTCTGTTATTTCTGTATAGCAGACTGTTGCTATGAAGAACAGGCCGTTGCTATGGGTGCAGTTCTGATCACTTTTAAATCCATTAAATCATGTTTAAATTAATATTTTGCGTCACATTATTTGTAAGTTTTATTTTTTGGTAAGCAACCACGTAATAAGTGTGATAATGTACAGCGATCAGGTCATTATGGTGAAATAAACCACCACCCTGTTGGGGTTTATTTTGCAATAATGACCTGCTCACTGTACATTATCCCTTACATAATATGTATGTGTTTGGCATGGGGTTAATTAAAAATACTGTCAGCTTTTCCTTATCTTGAGATAGAACAGAGTGGTGATTCAACCTGTATGCAGCACAGACACACCACACCACAGCAATC
The DNA here is from genome assembly GCA_027495735.1 of Lutjanus campechanus. Classification (NCBI taxonomy): domain Eukaryota; kingdom Metazoa; phylum Chordata; class Actinopteri; order Lutjaniformes; family Lutjanidae; genus Lutjanus; species Lutjanus campechanus. Next base: position 18,651 of record JAJHUR010095372.1, on the reverse strand, counting down.
ACCATTTGAAATCCTCTTACAAAGGATGGATAAACACTTGAAGGAGACTTGTAGTCACTGTCCACCCAAACACATTTGCTATTTCAAATGAATTCTATTTGAACATAACTTTTAGGGACAGTTCTGCACAATGTATACTATCCAGAATCCCTTCAGGTTTATATAATTCTGTTTATGTGACTGCATCTGAATGTATCCTGTTAACCCAGATAAACACTTTCTCTGGTTTTGATAAAGCTGTAAATAATGGTTTTTCTAGAAAAACATTTAATCTCAGTGCAAATATTTGATCTAGATATTCCTGTCTGCTATCTGCACAAGTTCAGCCAGAAAAAACTCTGGTGATAAAGAACATACTTTTGGTAGAAATTAGCATTTTGAGCAAGGGGAGGTTTGGTTTGAACTATGGTAGGGACATTTTGTACCACACAACAGATATGCACAGTTATTTATGTTCTGCACACATACACACACAAATAGCACGACTCAAGCAAAACACTCATGCAAAACATTTAATTTATATGATATGCATCTGCCTAATTGACCAAAAAAAGTGCATATGTGCATAACATGACATTAAACAGATTAATTTGAACTTTCCGGTTCGGGTGCGCTGCTTGGCTGTGAACCGTGTCCTGTGCCAGCTCAGTTTTAAGACCTATTATCTGTCAAGTGAAAAACAAACTCTCCTCTCCAATAGGCGATTTAGTTTCTCCGTTTAAACACAACAGGCTGAAAAATCCTTTTATATGTCAGTCTATACTATTGTTAAACCAAAGACACTGAGTTGATAGGTGAGATTTAATCCAAGGGGTATGATGTGATATGCACTGTGCATTTGTCCTGACTGTTTGTTTGTTTGTGCACATCCGTGTGAAGTGTCATATGTGTACTATATGTTTAATCTGTGTGTAATCTTTGCAATGAAGCTGCTCAGGGATGCAAAATGCATTTGAGCATAAACCGATAATGAAGTTGTATCATATTGCATCATAGCATAACGTAACGCATCTGCATCATCTATTAATGTCTGTCTGTGATGCCCTACATTGAAATTTACAACAAAAACAAGGAAAAATACAAACAAAAACAGTGGAACTATGTAAAATTAGGCAGTGATCATTTCCTCATCATACAATAAAATCGTAGATTTGTAAAAATAAAGTCTGGCCTAAAGCATGTTACATAGTTAACTGACTTTTCCCAGGGTGACACACATAATTTAATTTATGCTGCTGTTATCATCTCCATTTTGTAAATGTTCATCCATACATCAAAAGTTGCATTCTGCTGTGGTGCCTATTTCCTTTAGGGTCTTTTTCAGGAGCTACCAGCAGTGTATTTAAGATATTTATCCCTATGAAACCATTCTTGAGGTACGATTCCAAAAAAAAACATGCTCTTACCCTTCAAGGGCACATGACATCTGAAAATATGCCTCTCCAAAGGTCTTTAATAACCAGAATCCCAGACAACATGATAATGATTTGCATTTAGATTTCCACACTTTCTCCAGCAAACTGGAGGGTTCCCATCATAATGGGATTTCTGAGAGGGTGTAATCAAGTACCTTATTAGGCTTTTCCGACTAAATTACCTCCAATTTCATGAACTGGCACGGGTTTGATTTTTAAATTTTATTAATGTAGTCCATATATGAAACTAAACTTCATATCTAAAAGTGACATATGACAGATTCACTATAAATGAATAACAGAATAAATGCATAATAACTGGTAGGCAGTGCTCCACCCAGTTTAAACTAACTGAGTCCTCTAACCTCTTTATCAAAACCTCACCTGAGATTACTAAGCTTTCTTTCTCTTTGTGATTTTGGCCACAGTACTCCAACGTAATGCATCATGACAAAACAAATAAATAATCATCATTATATAAAAATACGGAATTCCGTCCTGTGTTTATTTTTTTAACCCGCATATGAGTTAATGGCTATAGAGTAAGCTCTTTCCTCAATCAATAATTGGTCAAATAGCAGTCACTGAACGAATTAATCATACTCAAAGATTTTGCTTACCAATCAATACAAAATGTGTTTTTTTTCCCCCCACCATCAAAGCTTTATTCCCACAGCAACATACTGCACGTTCTCTGACAGCAGTGCAAAGCCTAAGAAACATATAAAGACATAAAGTTCTGAACATATTGAACTCATACAGTCTAAGTTAATATCAGATAACATGCAGAGCGTGCTCATTAAAATAATGTCTGCTATGCTTCAGATTTTTATTTGACAGTGGATCAATTAAATTTTACATGTGCCACCCAAATTCTTTACAACCGATTAATTGATCGTCAATTAATCGCCTGCAGCTCACTCGTCTGCGTCTCTGTGGCGGTCAAGCAGGATTTTTTTCAGACAAAATGATGCATGTCAGATACAAATTAAGTAGTTGGATATGACTGGCTAATTTACTTCATAAATACTGTCTCATTGAGAGGTGGGGGGGTTAATTAAATATTAAAGACCCTCTCCTGGGAAAAAGCATGTTTCTAATCTTGTTAGCATGTCCGTGTGGTGTTTTATCATGTGTTACAAGACATGTGAAATAAGCTGTAAACGCAATGTTTGAGCATTTCTTGCTTTTAAACTGCATTCAGCAAGGAAGATCTCAAAAACAAACCAACAAAAAAACAAATTTAGTCAGGCTGGGTATAATGATGTCATAAACCAAAGGAACCAGTCCTGTTAATCGAGGGCAGCAGGCTATAAGCTATTTGATAGAAGCAATGATCACAATTATTAATGATGCATTTTACGCATGCGCTGGTATGTTTGGATGTTCTTATATCTCATACAATCTTAATTTCAGGGTTAGTATCGACGCAAAAAAAAGCAAACTGCAGATAAAGCCGCACTTCTTACCTCCTTTCTTTGACAGTTGTGGCATAACACAAAGCCTGCCTGTCTCCACCTCTTTGAGATGCACTCCCAGACACTCTTTACCACATTTCACTCTGCCTCGGTCTGTCATTCAACTCTGTGCTGACTCGACACTCCTCCTCAGAGAGTGGAGACATCAACAGATCCATGGGAGAGATCAGGCCGTTCAGAGACCCCTCTCTCTCTCTCTCTCTCTCTCTCTCTCTCTCTCTTTCTCCATCAGCTTTTCTTTCTGAATTCATGTGTGATGCAGCAGCAGCAGCAGCGGCGGTGGTGGTGGTGTGTTTAAGCAGGCAGGCTGCAGCCTGGCTGCCTTTGAAACAGCATATTTGATTGCAGCATGCTGGTTGTAAAGGGGCTAAACTCAACTGCTGGGACCGGGCTCAGAGAACGGGCAAGGTCAGATGCACAAGTATTCAGTCGCACATGACGACGCACACGCATATTTTCCATTCTTAATTAGCATTAATCACTGGCCCTTTTGTAAATGCTGCTGGCTGCCAATTATCAATGATTACGCACTGTTAGCCGCTGGGAAGGTGAGGGGGGTCAAGGCTGGCCCTTTTCACTGGACATTATGCACTAGAAAGCTGCACGGTAACGGCGATGGAAAGAGCTTTCGCCACATATTTATGATAATGATCATTTAGCTCGAAATGTGCCACCAGCACTAACCTCACTGGACTGCAGTCGTACACACAGCCACACGAACAACATGGAGTCACTTTTGGCCTTTTCTCAGAAGACGCACGGTGGTAGACCGTTCAAAGTGATCACCAATGCAGTCATGCTCGTGTGAGTTATTTTTGGTGTAATGTGCAGTTTAAAAAAGCAATTATAAATTGATTAATAGAATTAGCATTTAAATGATACATTAAGAAACATTAAAATCATTAAATTGGCCAATTAATCTTTCGTTTTTGCAATCTAAATATTTCATTGCATTTTCATCATACATTCATTTTCAGTCACTATCTAACTCAGCAGTCAAAGAGAAGAAAGCATCAATTCATCTGTGCAGTATAAATATTCATATACAGAACATTTAAAACAAGAATGTTGGCTGAGGAAGAAAAATACTCTTCATAGTTCATGGCTTGTGGGTTTTCTGTATTCTTTAAACAGTGAACTGATGAATGAATTTTTCAAAGAAAAGTTTTAGTTTTTAATAATGTTCAATCTGCAACTTTCTTGCCCAGCAAATTTATCTTTTAAAGGTGCTATGTACAATATTTATTACCTCAAGAGGTTTCTGTAGACCATCAGCGTCTCAGACCAAAACATGTATGCTTCGTTTGCTCAATAAAGTTGGGGGAAAAAGTGTCACCTGAAGGCACACTGCTCGTGAAACTCAGATCAAACTGTCAAACTGGGCAGTGCTGATCAAATATGGATCAAGATTATGTACCTACATGGCTTATTTCCTGTCTAAAATGTTTTCAGAAAGATATTTTAGTGTACTGTTTAGCTGTAATATGAGATATATTGTGTCCAGGTGGCTGCCATTTTGGCTCTGGATTCAAACAGAGACTCCGGAGATTCTGTTGCTGCATTGCCTGTTTCTCTCCTAAAATGTTTTGAGAAACATATTTTGTGCATACTGTTTTCCTGTAATACAAGAAATGTAATGTAACCAGGTGGCCGCCATTTTGGCTCTTTTTCCCCAAAACTCAGATCAAACTGAGTCTAGGCAGTCCTGATAAAATAGAGATGTAGATTATGTCACTATATTGCTTATTTCTTGCTGAAAATACTTTCAGAAACATAACTTAGAAACTTAGAAACTTAGATCAAACTGTCAAACTAGGCAGTTAATAAAAATATCTAAATTCTACATCACAGCATCGCCTAAAATGTTTTTCAGAAACATATTTTGGTGTAACGTGTGGCTGGCACCAGGCTGCCATGTTGAAAATAGATGTGAGGAAGACAAACAGGATGCCATAACTTGATTTTATCTTTGCGTATCAAATAGTTCTGGTAAGGCTGAATGTTGTATATTGCACCTTTAAATTGACAAAAACCTTAAAATGGGATCAAATCTTGTCTTGTGATTTTGTCTCTCACCGTTAACTACAATGCATATTTTCTGACGGCCAACCAGAATACATAGAGCCACAGTGTGAATATTTAACGCTCATTTTAACTGGAAGCAGTATCGTCCTAAATGATCTGTTGGACTGCATTAAACTGTACAGGTTTATCAAACAAAGTGACCAGGGAGTGCAAGTTAAAGTAGGCAAAAGCTGTTCTTTATTACACTTTGAACTAATTATAACTATAATATTGAGAGTGATCTTTTATTCACATAGCGCTTACTTATATTGCAATATTTATCAATCTATGTGTAACCCTGGACTCATTCAAGGATTTCAAGGCTCCTGCTAGTGTACTATTCCTACAGTACAGCTGTTTGCACCCTCTGAATCTTTACATACTCCACGCTGCCCACACTGCTAACTCAGCCTTGACTGTCACAGATACAGAATTGCTGGATTTTCTCTGGGAAAAGGAACATAACTTCTGTCATAATGAAAGCTACACCCGGGCCACATTCAATTGATACAATCATGATGTGAATGTATATGTAATCTACTGACTCACTGATCTATGTGGTGCTGCAGGACTCAAATTCAGGGTCAGAGCTTAAGACCACATCCAGGTAGATGCTGCGAAAACGCCAGTCATCTCATTCATTTGAATGGAGGCAGTCCGTTCATGCTGCAGGGGCAGGGACCGCAGGGGATGCTTAAAAAACAAAAAAACAAAAAAACAAAACAAAAAATGCAGCAGTTGAAGTTGAAACAGAATCAACTTTTGGAGAAACGCGACCTGATGTCACAACATGTCAGCCAGCGATCAGACTGCTCCACAGTCAGCCTGAAAAATCTCTGAAAACAAGGCATCACTTCTGGAGTTCATGGACCAAACAATGACACTCTCCCAGTTGTGTCCTCACTTATTGGTTTATTTTTGTGTTGTGTGTCCAGCTTTGACGTTTGTGTCTGGCTGCAGTTTCTGCTGCAAAATAGCGAAACCAAGAAGCTTCCTTTGGTTTGATTTTATGTTTGAGAAAGAAAGAGAGAGAGAGAGAGAGAGAGAGAGAGAGAGAGAGAGAGCACAGTGGTGGGCCATCAAGGTAGAGACTGAAAAAGGTGAGGGAAATTGACAAAAAAATAAAATCAGTGTCACACTCTATCACATTCATATCAAATCGATCAGCCAAATTGTCCCAAGTCAGTGTTGATTCTAACTGTAGTTAAATGAAAAATAAATTCCTCACCGACCGAGCTGAGTTCTGCTGCTTGTCGTCCTGGCACCAGTGATGTTACAGTGATGTAGTTTGTGTTTAGGAAGAGCTACAGGCTAATTCAGCTTGGAGTTTAGTCTGATGTTTTTGCTGAATATTCACTGTGATTTGTAGTCCAACTCCTGAGAAAAACATCCAACTTAAAAACAATGATTTTAAAGACACTTGAACTCTCCAAAGAGCTGAAGAGAAATGCAGATTTGGCCGATAATTCTGTGTGGGCTTCGTCAGTACGGGCAGCTTCTTTCACATTACACTGATCCACACACTGTTTATATAAAAATATTAATTAGTGCAGCTTTGAATTATGTCTGAACCCTGGCAATAACCATGAATTAGTAGGTGTTAAAATTAATATTGCAAGTCCAATTTCCTTAAAAACTTATTTTGTTAGAACTTGTTTGTTAGAAACTTGCTGCTGTTGCGCCATGTTTCTTTCACTTTGACAGTCAAAAGCAAAAACCAATGGCAGCCCAGTGAGCCGTGGCCTCATCCAATGAGATGTAGCCGCTGATGTCTGAGCGAAGAAGAGAGCTGCCAATCATCTTTCCTCCGTCTGTACAGCCGGGGTTGAAATTACTTCTCTCCCGAGCAATATGCCTATTCAGCCTTGCCAGACTACAATAATCAAAGCGAAAATTGTGGGCTGGCGTTGCCAGGCGACAGTAATTTTTGCCTTTTTAGGTTTGCTCACCCTTCCCTCAGACTGCCTCGTCTTACTTTTCGTCTTCAGTTTGTGGTTTTTGAATGTGGAGAAAGTAAGAGGAACAGTTAGGAGCAGGAAGAACCCTCTTCTCCAACACACACCTGTCTGGCATAGATTTCTCCCTCTATGCCTTTTTTTTTTTTTTTTTTTTTTTTTTTTAACTTTCGTGCAAAACTGCAACTGTAGAATAACCCGCTGCTTTCATTCTGAGGGGGTGAGATCAAAAACTTGACGTTTTGCTGTTGATGTTTCGGATAGCTGAATTATGTTCTGCTGTCAAACTGTGCTGGAAATATCCTGACGTCTGGTTTACATTCGGCTGGTTATCCACAAAAGTCAAAAAATACACCAGCAAACAACAAAATGGACCCAGAAGCAGAGCAGACAGCTACAATAGCTCTTATATTTGATGTATAAAGTGATTTTTTTTTTCCTTTAAAGATCTCCCTTTCATATTGGCAGTAATTGGATCTACGACAGGCTTTTTGAATGACATGAAAACGGGGTGGCAATCCAATCGTAATGGCGCACATTTAAGTAATGAGCTTAAAAACATTTGCTTATCTTCTTAACTGCTGCATAAAGATAGAGCGGTGCCCCCAGTTAAGAATGCAGCGCGGAGCCGTGGAGGAGAGGAGAGGAGGGGGGAAAAAAAAGATAAATAAATAATAGAAGCAGAAGGCAAAGGGGGGATTTGAAACTCATTTGCATTGCACAATTGATTTCTCACAACTACCCTGTCCGCAATGTCAGTCATTCCCTCTTTTGAGTTTTAATTAAATCCCCGACTGAGTTCTGTTCGAATTTCTGATTTGAAGCAGCAGTCAATAGCGGCAAAGTGTCCAAAGATTGGGCGCCGTTCACGGAATCAATTCCAACAATGCTTCCAGGCCCCGTGCCTCTGCAGAGGGAGTCGGCTACACAATGGGTGTCAGAGGAGATAATATCTACCCGCTTGTAACCATCCTGTCCCTGCTGGGGGGGTGGGGGTGGGGGGCACTTCAAAAACAGGCCTATCAGTTCTCCTTCCTCCTCGTGATAGGATCTCATTTCACATAATTATAATGTGATGCCGCTCATAATGGATGGTAATGAAGATTGAATTAGCCACATTTTAATGGGTATGGAAGCGCGTAGCCTATATATTACATGATAATTCATCCAACATATTGCTTGATAACATATCATTTACTTGCACGTGCATGTACTACATATTATGTATCACTCGTTCTGAGAATTGGGACAAAAAACATATTCTTTGAAAATAGATTTTAAAAGGTCAAACTCTTGGCTATTAAACACTGTAACGGTCCAACCTCCAACTGATTAAATTGTTTTACTAAATGTAAAGTATGGAGTTCACAAAATGTTATATTATTTTTATTTCACAGCATGATCAGGCTGAGTAGCCTGTTTATTTTTTAAAGTTTCTTAGAGTTCTCTTAATGCTAATCAAAATACACATTTTAAATCCATAATTCTTACTTAGCTTTGCTTTAGAAGGGCTACGGAGTTGACATGCTATGGTTGAGAAACATCTGATAGCAATTATGTTTAAGTTTATCAGTACTTCCCGCCTTTTTTTAAACCAGGAAGTGAAACAGGGGTCCTTAGGGTATAGCTAACCCATTTTGGGAGTTCACAAAATGTTCTGTAATTTTCATTTCACAGCAAAGTTGTAGTGAGCAGCCATTTTATTTTTTAAAGTTGCTCAAAATTATCTTAATGCTAATCAAAATACACATTTTTAAACCATAATTCTTATTTAGCTTTGATTTAGAAGGGCTACAGAGTTGAAATTTTATGGCTGAGACACATCTGATAGCAATTGATTCGTGAATTTGAGGCAAAACAGAAAGCTTACATCCTTGAGCAGTATTCCCGCCTTTTTTATTTTTATTTTTTAAAACAGGAAGTGAGACAGGGGAGCTTAGGGTATAGCTAACCCTTTTTATGCCTGACTGAATCGTGTTTTAGTAAAAATCTGAAGGAGTTGCCAAAAATCTGGAGCACAACATTAAAGAGCCAATATTTTCATTTTTTTTTTAAAACAAAATTTTGAAACAGAGATGATTATAATAGCATATTTTACACCAGTATTGTTTGTTTTAGATTTTAAAGGCTTTAACACATTTTTAAATTGTTTGAAATTGTGAATTCTTGTGTGGGACAAGGCTGTTTTCTGGCACAGATAAAGTTTAGGAATTTAAAAAATTAAAGCAAATTGAAACACTTAAGAAATTACATATATTTAATATATATATAAATCCTCAAAGAATCCATTTTCACCACAAATATGATAATGATATTCACACTTACAACATAATACAACATACAATGCACATACATGCTAAATCCTCCAGCACATTACACACCCATAAATATTCTTAGCTCATAAAGGCCAGTGTAATTTGATTAATCCATATGCAAAGCCTTCTGTCAATTGGATCTTAATTATATCCTACAGGAAAGATATGCACTAACCCCTGGTGATCAAGCATGCAAAATATGAGGTTTCCCAGACAAAGCCGCGTGGTAGCCCACATGAATGGGAGCCATTGAGGGCCCAGGTGCCCGCTTCCGCTCATTACGCCGCACCTCCGGCAGGTCCTGTGTTGCATTTTTAATGAGACGGAGAGGCGAGCAACAGCTTTCATTCCACATCTCGCATTCCTTCACACAGCGAAGTCGTCTGTCAGAGATGATAAACTCCAATTTGGTGAGAGGTCAAGTGAAATATTAACAAGGGCCTCCAGCAAAGCGCTCAATCAATTACTAAATGATATATTCATAAATCAATGGGATGGAGCTGACAGCTGAAAGACGGAATGCTTCGTTGCGGGAAGGTTGGCACGTTGGCTTTTTACAGCAAATTAAGATTTTCCTTCATCTTGGCCGATTCTTTGTGTTCACGGAAAAGTTACCTGTTTCCTTTGATTTGCCTGCAGATGTGACATTCCAGCGAGCAGAAACCCAGGAATGTGTGCTGGAGTCTTTGCCTGGCCGTGACTTATCAATGTGGCATATGTCTGCATTTAATTAACGCAGCAACCCGAGTTCATATTATACTTGACTAGACTAAATATAGTCCACATTAGTCAGGCTATAAATCAACAAATATGCCTAAGGCATACTGCAAACAAAAGCTAACACACAATTAAACCTATTCCATGGACACACTGAGCTCACAGTGTGTTCACACATTGTTGACTTACACACACAATAATATTGGCTTTCCATTACACTGTAAAAAATAACTTTTACAAACATTTAGTGGAATAAACTAATCTTTTTTTCATAAACTTAACATTGTATACTAGTTTTATTTATTCAAGTTAATTAAGCTTAAAATTTCAACTGTTTTTATTTTCAGAACTTCAAAGAAAAGATGAGTTGAATGAAAGTTCAATCAAATCATTCACTGAAACTTCTAAGAAAACGTGATCAGCATATTAGCAGATTTCCAAACATGGATTGTTTGAGAGTTAAAACTCTTTGTGTGAAATGTCTTTTTCAAACTGAGAAACTGTAAAGGAAAGCATGTTTGTTTGTAATGTTTGTCAGCGTGATTGAAGAGTTTTTAGTTCAACTTAATATCTTATTAAACAGCTGAATTAATTAACAAGTTTATTTCTCTATAAAACTTTATTTGTTTTCATAGGTGGGTAGACAAAAAAAAAAACGATGTAAATGAGTTACCTTTCACTTTAATTCTATGAATACTTTTCAGAGCTGCTACTTTTTAACTTTTACTTGAGTAAAGAAGTTCAGTCAGTGCTTCTACCCTACTTGTATCTAAGAAAAGCTGAGCCTTGTGTTTTATATCTTAATTATTATTAATAATTAATCAATTGTTAGCCTTTGCAGCTACCAGTTAAGGAAAATGCAGAGAATTCTTGACATGACTTGGCAGCCAGGTCTACTTACAGACTGTGACACATTTTGAAACAAGAAACTCACGTGTTTTCCTTTGATTTGCCGCCTGTCTGTAGAATTCTAACACAAAAGATCATTTTGGTTGATAACAGCACAAAAAACTGATCTGATTTAATATGATGAAGAGGTGAATTAATCATTTTGTGCAAAAAATATGTCATTTAGCACAGCTGTAAGGTGCTGGAAAAGCTTGAAAATGCTTGAGAAGTGCTTGAATTTGACTTTGTGAAAGGTGCATGAGCCCTGAAATTGTCATTTTCATCAACATGTGCAAATCTGATTTTGAGGCCCTTGGAACAGACAAAGTCTTGAGGACCTACCCCCCCCAAGGGGGACCCAGTGCCCAGGTTGGGAACCAATGTACATGTACTAGAGTATGTGTGATCCTGAGACAAATTATTAATAATGAAAAATGAAAATGAAATAAATAAAAAATCATAGGATCATCAATGATGAATATGAAGAAATGATCAAAAGATACAACCATCACGTTAACTCAACATTTCTTTTGGCCGACTCTGACTGCACAGCCTGGACTCCTGCTGCTTTTTGACTTCAGGGAGAGATCCAGTTTGTGCTTCTAAAGAATCATCATCATCTATTTGGGTTATACAGTATACACAATGATCTGTGCACACGCTGTGCAACTTTTGGGAGAAGAACTTTCCTCATACAAATGATAAGTTGAACTGATAAGCTATGAAATGTTGCCCACCCTCAGTGCACTCAGGACTTTAGCTGCTACAGCTTCATATGAGCAGTAACAGTAACTAACTTTCTTGTGATGTCTTATGGTAGAAACGCTTCAGATAGATATTGCTGTGAAACTGACAACAGAATCAGTGTGCTCACCTTATGACTTTAAGGTTTGAAACTCAGTTGTGGATCGATCGAGTGCACAGAGCCCGATTTAGATGGGTTTGTCTCTGTGCTTCTGGTGGTGTGAACGCAAATCAAACCACAGGTTTGTACTGTATGATGCTGGAGATGTGATATTAGTCTGAATTTAAAAAGGGCCACTGCTATTAAATTTGCATAGTCCATGTTCTGATTATTGGAATTACCAAGTAAGCGATCTCTTTCAGTGAACTGTGCAGTTATGTAAGATCATTTGGTGAGAACATATGTGCAGATTTCCCCTGATACACCAGAAAGTGAGGAGGGGTTTAAAACATGTGGGCTGAGGTTGTCTCACGCTCCGTGTACTTTGACATTCTCGTTAAACAAGACTCAAGAGTACATCTTCTTAGTTGAGTGTGTTAGCATGCCATCACTTGCTAATTATAATGAAGAAAATACAAACTATAGCTGAGGATGATGAGAATCTCATTACATTTGCAGGCATTTGTAACCAAAGCATTGGACAAATTATTATTTTCACAGGGAGATTTTCTTTCTTTTTTTTCTTTTTTCTTTTATTAAATAGTAAATGTTCAGTAATGTCTCCTGGCTGTTGCTTGTCCCTGGTAGAAGCAATTTATGAATCATTCCAGCATTCCAGTTATTGCATGATGGAAGATGTTCCAGCTAATGTTGTATAAACTAAAATGCATTTGCAGTTATTGAATGCTGTAAAATATCCGCTTTATCTGTCATAAAGGCCTATAATATCACCCTTGTACCGAGATAAATTACATTAATAATTCATTTAATTTGAAAATAAGGAATTCTAAATAAAGATGAGTTATGGACCTTTTAATGTTCATTCATTTTATCTCATAAATATTTGTAATGTTTGTTTATTTGCAAAAGTGTTCCCCCTGGCAAAGCAAGTTGAGTATCCCTGTGTTAGATGAGAAGTAGGATGAGGATTACCAAAGTAACTAGGATTCATCCTGAGGGGAACATGAATGTGTGGACCAGAGTTCATGTCAGTCCAGCAGAGAGTCGTGGGGACATTTAACTCAAAACCACAAATAGTGGCACGAGAAGAAAAAGTCTGGGGGTCACCAAAGTCTGTAAGATTCATCATCTGGGGATCATGAATGTCTGCACAAAATTTTTACGACAATGCATCTTGTAAATGTTGATATATTTTGCAGGATAAGTTAAAAAACTTTGACCTGCTGGTCACTGGGTCATGACCGTCTGTCAGAGATTTTTAATCCCAGTCCATTATTTCAATTTGCACATTAATTAAAATCACAATTTACACAAAACTATTTGAAAAGCTACATATTTTTTTGTCCTGTCTGTGTACGCCCACTCTGCTGGTTGTTGTGTAAAGGTGCTAAGAATGGAGGCGAATGCACTCCAAAGTCTTTTTGAGGTGATGGCGCTGGCGGTGAGGCTCAAACATAAAGAGGCTGCAAGAGTTCCTTTAATTACCAATGTTTCAACATGCTTTTTCATGTTTTTTCATGTCTAAGAATGGAAACAGTTATAAGTGATATTAAAGCTTTGGAATGAATCTCTTATTCTTTTGGCGCTGGGGGCCTCAGCTTTTCATAAATACAAGTAGGAGGGGCTCCAAGGGAAAAAAAGGTTGGGATTCAAACCAAATGGGAACCAAAATGTTAACAATTGATCATTATTAATTTATAAGATATAAAACACGTTTTTTTCCCTCATTTTCAGCAAATGGCTCCATCAGACAAAACAATATTAAATGAGGTGCAGATTACCACCATGTCTATCGACTAATTAACCATGGATACATTTTTAACTGGTTAAGTTCTTAACGGGAATGAAATGATTAATCATTAACATCCTTGCTCCAAACCTGTGCTGCCGCAGCGTTTTGTTTTGTTTTTTTCACCCACATGTCCTGGTTTTCATCAGACCATTTGTGATCAGATCACCTGATTGGCTACCGAAATGCTGATCAAAGGTCTGGATATTAATTTATATTGTACTCAGTACTCAATTATGATTTTAAAAGTGACTAAGTAGATTCCATCTTGTAATGCATACTTAATTAAGTACGAGTAAAAGTGCATACTTGAAAATCTACTCATAAAAGTATCAGTTCCCCCAGAAATGAGTTAATAACAGTAATTTGAGTATTTGTAATTCATTACATATGAGGTGCTGTTGCACCAGACCTGACTTACATTTTTTTCATGTCTTTGATAAGTTGAATACCTAACTAATTACTGCTAAAAAGCAATGTATATTTATTTTTTCATTTGATACATTTAGTCCAGACCAATGAACCGAATGACATTTTAACATTTACTGTTATCCTGTAATTGCAACTTGTGGCTGCAGTTCAGCAAAAGTTACATGTTTACTTTACAGTTATGTATTGGTTAGTGCTGTCATCTGTGAGCCAAAAGGTCACGGGTTTGATTCCTTCATGTGTGCGCGCATGAGACCGTGGAGTTTTCTTGAACCACATATATTTGCCTCGGAGACGTCCGTGATAGACCTGTCAGGATTGTCTGCTTTCCGCCCCGTGGATGTTTGCATCTGGGTTCAAGCCCAGTGACCCTTAAAATCTAAATGTTGTGTGGACTACAAAACAGCATGCTCCAATTACTGTTGTGCCACAGCGGCGACTGGAAATAAAAATTCAGCAGGGCCAGAGGGCTGCATTAATGCACAGAAACTATCTGTTCTCTGTCTGTATCTGTGCCTGTGCGAGTGCGACTGTGGAGGAGGAAGCACCTTGAGTTTTCCTCCGCAGTATAAAGCAGAGTGTTAAATAAGATTTATCAGAGCCGCCTCAGCCCGGGTTTAGAGGCCATTTCCCCTGAATCCCAGTGTGGGCCCTCTGTGGCCCTCATCAGCCAGCTTGTAAATAAATCAGCCCCAACCGTATGGCTCTCGTCTTTTGAGATTCAATTTACCTCACGACCGCTGAGCCGCTGTGCACTTTCCTCACATCAGGAGACAGCGGCGAGCTGGACAGTTAGAGTTTAAACGGGGGGGTGGGTGGGGTGGAGGGAAGGGTGGGGAGCCAGGCTTATGCAGAGTGAGTCTTGAGTTTGACAAGCTCCGGCATCCGCCCCCTCTCTCTGTTTGACAGGGAAAATGAGTCGGAATTGGAGCTTTGTCAGGCAGTCGCAGTTGGTAATTAGTTTCTGGCCTTTCAATTTAAATGTGCCAGGAGACGGCACAGGTAACGCTTAAGGCATTTGCCATCGCTGAAAGAGTGATCAAAGCCATTCAGTCAGCCAGACACGCTCGATTCTGAAGGGACTGCAGACCTTTTCCCATTTCCAAACGAGGTACAACTGTCTCAGTTTAGGGAGATAACGTCTCTGTGATATTTGGTTTATGTCTGTTTTTATTCAAATGTCTCACGCTCTAAACGGACAGCGCACACTGTGCATCTCCACTGCGTAAAGAGTGTAGTGCTTGTGGCTCTTTTATAGTCGTAATAACCGAATGGAATTTTGTCGTTTTCGCATCATTAAATCAAACAGTTGCCATTTTCTGTTTTGGATCAGTTGGTATTTTGCATTTTTCATCATTTTCAGCAGGGCAGGGTATCGTTGCTCCAATGGTGTTGAAAATCTCTCAAGTCAAACAATACTGGCATTCAATCCTTTTTCTACCCATATCTAGGAAAAAAAGAGGTTTTGCTCACAGACAATCACTGCAGGCATTTTTTTGATTTAATGTGACAAGTCACGAGATAACGAGATCACAAATCCATCTTGCCAGGCTTCAAGTTATCCGTTTGTGTCCGCACCAAAAGTGGTGCAACCAATCAGTGGCCAAGGAGGGACTACTGGCAGCCGCGGGCTTGGTTTTAGATGTGACGACAGTGATAAACGTCCATGGGAGCGTTGATCTTATTGGTTGAAGTCAGCCCTTGTTAGATGGTTCATCCAATCACCTGCCGAGTGTTTTTTTGAAAGTGCCTGCCCTTTTCCAGACAGTTTCTAAGGACGACTTCCCAGATGGTTCTGTGTAACAAGCCATCTAATGTGTCAGGTTAAACTCAGTGTACTGAGATGGCACATTCGAAAGTATTGCTATGTTACATGCCTGTGGCGTCTGATAAAAAGAAATGTCTATTTGCTACCTGGGTGAGAATAGTCACACAGCAGCTGTTCAGCTATTTACACCCAGAGCCCTAGTTTATCTATAAAGAGTGACAAAGTGTCTGTAGCGAGGAGGTTGTGTTGGATGAATGGGACTCTCCTCTAGGAGACAGGGTTCACTCCCAACCAGGGAAACTTTTTTTTTTAGACTTTGTAGATGTATTGTCATCTATTTTTCTGAAATATATTATTATTAGTTTCAGTCACAGTTTGATTATGTTTAGAAGACAAAACTATTTGGTTAGGCTTAAGTAAAGATCATTGTGTGTCTCTGCCATGTGGCTATTTACAGCTTGGGTGCAAATAGAATTGTTGGCTGTGGACATCTGGGTGCTAACAGCATCTGCCCAAAAATAAATGCATAAAATGCGGAAGGATTATTATTTCAGGAATGCTTCCATTCACATGAGGGGTGTCGAATGAGGTTGGGGGAAAAAAAGTATATATTAATGAAGTACTATATTAGATGTTTTGGTATCACTTTAAGGGTTGTGGTATTGTCTTTTTATAAATTATTACTCAACCATAATTTTCAGTCAACACAGAAGCTGTGGCAGCTTCTTCTTACCTGTTGCTAGGAGCAGTTAGCATAACAATTCTTGATTCGATCAAAAGATGTGCCTATGTAGTTGTTATTTCTGTTGAATTACAACAATCTTTTCATTTGCATGGAGCCATTACAAGCTTGTTTGTGCTTTGTGGCGTTTTTTTCTGTTCTGTCCTCCTTCTTGCTGTAGCACAGGACGATGTCCCCATTGTTGATCCCTCCCACAGAGCTCAGCGAGCACACTGAATTGTGCACTAAATCGCTGATAAAATTGGAGATGTAAGCAACATTTCAAAAGTGTGGAACCTTCAGAATTTAGGACAATGATCCTAAACATACAAACAAGGTAACTAATATTTAGCATTGGTGCAGATACAATACCCGAGTTTTGGTAGCATTTTCAAAACAATATGTTTTACTTTAGGATTGTATTTCTCTACAAAAAAAAAACCCTTTTCATTTAAAGATTGAGTCGATAGGATTTGTTCGGACTGTTCATAAACGCATCAGGACATTAAATATCAGTGTTTTGTGTTGGTGAAATGTCCCAAGCAAGGCAAAATAATATGAAAAAAATAAGAAAATAGTTCTACAGTAAATACTCCAAACTTTTCAAACACTTCATAGAGGCTATAACAACAACATAAGGCTACTAATAAGAGCAAATAAAATATAATTAAAAAAACAAAGGTTTAGTTTATGATAAGCTAAGCTAATCACCTCCAGGCTGTAGCTCCACACATAACGCACCAATCTTCAAATCTAACTCTCTCTAAGAACAAATAAATGTCTTTTCCACTAAATGATTTTACAGAAATGTTGCCTGAATAAACTGAAATAAATAAATCAATTGAGCTCAACTGAAAGAAAGAGGAGTTTGAATCTCAACAAGCTTTCCATTGCCAGTTTTTGGTCCTTAATAGTTTTTGTTACATGACGCTACACATCTCAGTTGGAACTAGAAAACACAGATTTTATTCACCTGAGTTTAATCCAACTGAGCATGTGTTTCTCTTGTTGAAGACCAGACTGAAGGCAAAAAGTGCCTCAGACGAGCAAGAAGAGAATCTGGCTGCAGTACAGGCATGGCAGAGTATTTCCAGGAAAGAAACTACAGAACGCGTCTGCTGCTTGTGCATGTGAGTCGTAGACTTCAGTCACTCACTCACTGCTACGAATTATATTTTAAGAGCGTCGCTTGTTGTGAATGCCAGTAGTTTTTGTTCTGATTCTTTTCTTTTCTTTCTGTCTTTTCATCCTTTACTCCGCTAAGACTGTTTCTGCAGCAAAATTCACAATATGAAAGTTACAGAAAATTGGCAGGTCGGTTTCAAATTCTACCCACTCCTCAGACGAGAAAAAAAAAGAGACACTTATTGACACTCTTTATTTACAATTTTGCAATTATCTTCAAAACGGCTCGGCATAAACTCAAAATTATGTTGCCATTTGAATCGTTCAGTTCATCCTCATCTTTTCTCAATTGGTCTTCTGCTTTAAAAATGTCAATTTTTATGACTTTTTCTGAAATTCACCAAATTTTATCATCCTATTTCTGCAAACTCCTCCTGGACTGTTGGGCAAATCGCCCCGAAAATGACTCGGGATCATCTTCGGGCTTTGCTGATCTAACGATATCCAGGGAATTTTGATCTGTGTCCTCCAAGATTTGTGTGTTTCACAAATGTGAAAAATTTTATATCTTTGGCTGCGTGGTTTCATACGAAAATCGTTTTGACTCAGGGTGGTGGCTCAGTCTATGTATGGAATTTGGCAATGATTGATAGATGATTGATTGGTAAAAGTGGGTGTGACTCATCCTATTATTACAGTTATAATTTATAGATTTTATAGCTTTTGGCATCCTGCCTTGGACCCTGTTCCAGCTTCCAGGCCTTGTTTAGTTTAGTTTATGTTAACTTGTCACTTTCTGCCCACTGTATTTGGGAGACGGTGTATAAAAAGAGCTACAGTGTTCATCTCATGTGGATGTAACAACACTCAAATTAAAGCGGAGACTCAGCACTTTAACCTCGCAGTCGTCGTTTGATTTCAGTGTTCTGGAGTGCAGAGCCAACACGGTGTAGAACGGTGTCACTGCCCTGTTTTCCTGTCCTGTGCAGATAAAGCACAAAATCTACCTTCTCTGAAACACATTTGAAGTCTTTGATTATCATTTCACCAAGAGAAAAAAAAAAAAAAAAATTACTCGAAGCAAATTAATTTCGCTACAAAACGCTCTTCAAACACCTCGGA